>JAVIAB010000092.1:193647014-193747014 GCA_032433765.1 Megaustenia siamemsis
AGCATCAAATAAAATGATTGGACGACATAAGCATTACATTACAATCCTGTTTTTTCAATTCTCCAGTTTTCTTAGTTGATCCGTATTCGGATCAGTACGTTTAAATACTAAAAAGTAAAGTATCCCCGTCACGTCAAGTGGCGTTTAGAGAATATGGTGTTAGTAACCATAAATTTTACAGACCTTCGGCACGTGATTTTCGGGGTAATGTGGTCGGTATTACGCCCGTGCCGCTTTACTTTCCCAGAAAAATCCGGTACCCATTTAAGGCTGGGTGAACCCGGAAGCCGTCGGTTGGGATCGAACCCTACTCCTTGTCCTTTGTAGTCCAGTTCAATAACCACTGAGCTATGGCGGCTCCTAAGTTTAAATACTAACAATTCATAATACAACAAATAGCAAAAGAATACGAATATTTAGTTTGATTATGTTTGTAGATGAAGAATGAAGGTCCAAAGAAAATGGACTATCATAAGCGAGCCCAAAGAGAGGGGGAAATTACCTGTACTGGCACTTGAAACCCTGAACCTTCAGGTCAACTGGCGTGTCCACTAACAACGATACCATCGAATTCTTACATTTAGAGATTGCACAAAAAGATGGAGAGAAAACTGTGATTTCAAACCATAACAACATATGGGGAAATGGAAATGAAGTAAAACTCGAGACAGACCGAAAGTAAGGCTGAATGGCGGTACCTCAACAATAACATCGAATGACAATGATTGAAGCTGGCAGGAGAGTGAGAACTAAAACTATGCGTCTCCCGTGACACCCGTAGGGAGAAAGTCAAGATGTGGACGATGTAGGAAAAAATACAAGTCACTGGTTGGCTAAGAAACATTAATTTCGTGGAATCAATAACAATAATTAAGAGTTCCTTAGAGGATTGAACTCAACTCATGCCTCATCAATAACAAGACATTGACTAGAAATAAGACCGAGGATCGGAAATCAGGCGGTTTTAATTGAGTGAAGCTACTGCTCAAGATGGAGAGAGTGAGTTAAAAAGTTAGATAATAGGGAATATGGAGATTATAAAAGACACAGTTTCAGAAACGGAGGCCGTTTAACTCTAGTTATAAGGAGACGTTATAGTGATAAATCATAGAGTCTTGCCCCGTGATGAATGTCTACGTCATTTGAAGTAAATCTGAACTATGATTCCAAATAATTCCAACCATCGTTCAGAATTACTATCCAGCTTTTTAAGTTACCTAGAGGTCATTTCCGACAGTACGGAGCTCATGCACCGTGCTGAGATGTTCCAGATCTGTTAGGAAAGTGATTGGTTTGGGGGGGGGGGGTAGAGACACGGCACGCTGGATGGTCTGGAGGTAAGGCGTCGACCTCTGACCAAGAAGGTTCCTGGTTTGATTCCCACCACATGTGATGGATAATTTTTATAAAAATCAAATCCGTGGTTTATTCGTGTCTTTACCATCTCCTGGTTTGTGGGTTGTGAGATCCTATGTCGAGCCTCTCAGATAACAGTGAAAAAAGGGAGGACCCATATTCACTCTGCGCACGTTAAATAATAATTGGCGGTTGGAAATAGAAAAGTGTTGGCCAAAATGGTCACTGCCCGGGAAACATTAATAGTAAAATATCTCCACAAAACGTTAAGGCCATCCACGACAACAATCTGAAAACCTCTGAAGTCGGAAAATGTCTGCGTGTCTGGCGGGGGACATCTGAGCACACGGCTGCCGGTGTGGAGAATAGGTAAAAGTGATATTCACAAAAGAGAGGGATGGCATTCTATGAAGCCAGCCTTCGATGCAGAGATCGCACTTGATGATGATGATGATGATGATGATGATGATGATGATGATGATGATAATGATGATATTCACGGAAAATCCAGTTCCTCAGGAATTCGCCAGAGATATAACGGCAACAACAAAAAAATAACAAAAAACTGGAAATTGCTGACAATGTCATAGCAGACTATATCCTAGTACTGCGGTTAAAGACAAGTTTTGTGTAATTAACGGAGATATATGTATAGACCAATTTCGAGACGTGTGCGATTGCCAAATCATTGTTAATTTGCTCTTTCTCGCTGGCTCATGATTTCTCTCAAACTGATACTCAAAATGTAGAAGTCTTGTCTTGTCTTCAATGTCTTCTTCTTCTACCTTTTCAGCTCTCTGTGGAGTTAAGGTCTTCAATAATCACATTCCAAGCCGTTCTGTTTCTTGCCATTTTGTTAAGATCATTCCATGTCGTCCCCATCATCTTCATCTCTGCTTCCATCTGTCTTCTCTAAGAATATCTTGGTCTTCCTCTTTGTCTTTTTCCTCGGGGTTTCCAAAAAAGGGTATTTTTTTTAATCTGTTGAAAAAAAAATAAAACTTATTGGTGCTAAATATTCATCTATCGCACAAAAACACAAATAGGAAACAAACCGTGAAAATTTCCTACACTGGATCTGTAAATGCTATTTTTGGGCCATGTTAAAAGACACAACAGCCAACTATAAGTAATCTTGGAGAGGAAAATACAAGGTAAAAGGGGCAGAGGCAGACCAAGACCAACATAGACGACTAACATCAAAAGGTGGATAAATCAGCCTATGACAACCAGCACCATCAAAGCAAGAATCAGAGTGGAATGGCGATCCATGGTAGCCAACCTTTGTTGCGGAGACGGCGCTCGATGATGATGATGATGATCACTCTACTGCCTTTAATTTTGCTTTCCATCACTCTAATGTCTTTAATTTTACGTTCCATCACGCTAATGTCTTTAATTTTACGTTCCATCACTCTAATGTCTTTAATTTTACGTTCCATCACACTAATGTCTTTAATTTTACGTTCCATCACACTAATGTCTTTAATTTTACTGCCCATCACTCTAATGTCTTTAATTTTACATTCCATCACTCTAATGTCTTTAATTTTACGTTCCATCACACTAATGTCTTTAATTTTACTTTCCATCACTCTAGTGTCTTTAATTTGACGTTCCATCACTCTAATGTCTTTAATTTTACTTTCAATCACTCTAATGTCTTTAATTTTACGTTCCATCACTCTAATGTCTTTAATTTTACTTTCCATCACTCTAGTGTCTTTAATTTGACGTTCCATCACTCTAATGTCTTTAATTGTACGTTCCATCACTCTAATGTCTTTACTTTTATTTTCCATCACTCTAATGTCTTAATTTTACGTTCCATCACTCTAATGTCTTTAATTTTACGTTCCATCACGCTAATGTCTTTAATTTTACGTTCCATCACTCTAATGTCTTTAATTGTACGTTCCATCACTCTAATGTCTTTACTTTTATTTTCCATCACTCTAATGTCTTTAATTTTACGTTCCATCACTCTAAATGTCTTTAATTTTACTTTCCATCACTCTAATGTCTTTTCATTTTACGTTCCATCACTCTAAAGTCTTTAATTTTACGTTACATCACCCTAATATAAATCATATCTGAGAATTAATGAAAGAAACATACACCGTTTGCTGAGATTTCTGTGTATGGCCTTTGTCGTCTCAACAGACAGTCTGTAGCAAGCAATCAGTAAATGTCAGCAAATGTTGTCATGTGTATTTTTGATGAACAGCTTCACTCGAAGCTGAATATTTTAGATCTGTAAGTTCGGCTGCAGAAGGAGGAGTGTGTAGTTGTTTGTATTCGTTAGTGTATTTGTTTGTGTAGTTGTTTGTATAGTTGTTTGTGTTGTTGTTTGTGCTGTTGTTTCTGTTGTTGTTTGTGTAGCTGTTTGTATTGTTGTTTTTTTTGTTCTTTCTTTTGTTGTTTCTTTTGTTAGTTGTGTAGTTGTTTGTGTTGTTGTTTTTTGTTGTTGTTTGTGAAGTTGTTTGTGTAGTTGTTTGTATTGTTGTTTCTTTTGTTCTTTCTTTTGTTGTTTCTTTTGTTAGTTGTGTAGTTGTTTGTGTTGTTTTTTATTGTTGTTTGTGAAGTTGTTTGTGTTGTTGTTCTGTTGTTGTTGTTTGTGTAGTTGTTTGTGTTGTTGTTTGTGTTGTTGTTTCTGTTGTTGTTTGTGTAGTTTTTTATGTTGTTGTTTCAGTTATTGTTAGTGTATTTGTTTGTGTTGTTGTTTGTGCAGTTGTTTGTGTTGTTGTTTCTGTTGCTATTTCTGTTGATGCTTGTGTATTTGTTTGTGTAGTTGTCTGCGTTGTTCTTTCTGTAGGTGTTTGTGTAGTTGTTTGAGTTGTTCTTAGTGTAGTTGCTTGTGTAGTTGTTTGTGCTGTTGTTTGTGTAGTTGTATCTGTTGTTGTTTGTGTTGTTGTTTTTGTAGTTGTTTGTGTTGCTCTTAGTGTATTTGTTTGTGTAGTTGTTTGTGTTGCTGTTTCCTTTGTTGTTTGTTTAGTTGTTTGTGTTATTAATTGTTTAGTTGTTGTTTGTTGTTGTTTGTGTTTTTACATGTGTTATTGATTGTTTTGTTGATTGTGTAGTTGTTAGTATATTTGTATGTGTAGTTGTTAGTATATTTGTATGTGTAGCTGTTTGATTTGTTCTTAATGTGGTTGTTTGTGTAGTTGTTCGTGTTGTTGTTTGTGTAATTCTTAGTGTAGTTGTTTGTTTAATTGTTTGTGTTGTTGTTTGTGTAATTGTTAGTGCTGTTGTTTGTGTTGTTGTTTGTGTAATTGTTTGTATAGTTAGTTGTGTAATTGTTTGTATAGTTGGTTGTGTAATTGTTCCTATAGCTGTTTATGACACAGAATATTTCAATCTTCTTCTTCTACCTTTTTAGCTCCCAGTGGAGCAAAGGTCTTCAACAAACACTTTCCAAGTCGTTCTGTTTTTTGCCATTCTTTTAAGATCATTCCATGTCTTCCCCATCATCTTCATCTCTGCTTCCATCTGTCTTCTCCAAGAATTCATTGGTCTTCCTCTTTGTCTTTTCCCCTGGGGATTAAAAAAAATGGCCTTTTGTGCAATACTATCAATTATCTTCCGTAGTGTGTGTCCTATCCAGCGCCATCGTCTTCGCTGTATCTCTTTATCCACTGGTGTTTGACTGGTACATTTCCATAATTTTATGTTAGTGATTTTGTCCTGCCATTTCCATCCTTTTATTCTGCGTAATCATCCATTAATGAAAGTCTGTATCTTCGTGACTGTCAGGGGAACAGGCAAATAATTGCGATGCTGCGGTGAAGCTGGTAGCAGTCGTTTAAGCTAAGTGATTCTGTATTTTATATTTTAATTATACATATATTCTCATATTCTTTCTATATTCTTATCTTAGCTCTCTTCTTTTTTTTATTTTTTCATCATCCTACTTTTTTCTTTTCTATCCTCTTCTTCTGATCATATATTTATAGATAATTGTGTTTCATCGTTTGTTTTCGTTGTCCTTGTACTCTGAAAAAGGCCTCAGGCCGAAACGTCAGTATTGTGTTGTGTTCCTCCCTTGTGAAGCTGTCTTCATACATTGGAGTGTTCTACACTCCTCACCACTGGCCTCCTTCGTGATTGTCAATTTTGTTGTTCTCCATGTTTCACAGCCATATAATAGGACCGCCTTAACATTTGAGACTTGATGGGAGACCTAAATGCTAAAGTAGGGTCAGACAACAGAGGCTTCGAAGAAATTATAGGAAAACATGGACTTGGAGATATAAACGAGAATGGAGAGATATTTGTGAATTTCTGCGCCCTTAATCAAATGAGCCTAGGAGGAACAATATTCCAACATAAAAGAATACACAAAGCTACATGGGTGTCACCAGATCATAGAACGGAAAATCACATTGATCACATATGTATTAATAATACGTTTAAGGCATCCTTACAGGATGTAAAAGTATATAGAGGGGCAGATGTAGCTTCGGATTATCCAATCTTAAAATTAAACTAAAAAGGTATACTACAACAAATAAGAGTAGAAAGTATTTCAATGTAGGGTTTCTTAAAGAACAAGGAATTAAAGATAAAATAACAGTCACAATATCAAACAAATACCAAGTCCTCCAACAACTAGAAAATACAATAAATATAGATGATCATTGGAAACAGGTAAAAGATATATGGAAAAAGACATGCGAGGAAACACTATGGAAAAGAAAACGCCAGAATAAGGCATGCATGATAGCAGAGACCCTGGAAAAAAATTAAAGAAAGAAAGAACAAGAAAGCAGACATAAATAAAAGCAAAACGAGAAGTAATAAAGCCAAGACACAGGAAGCTTACACAGAGGTGAATAAAGAAGTGAGAAGATGCATTAAAAGGGATAAGAGGAAATATATAGATTAACTAACTAAAGAGGCAGAATAAGCAGCAAATAAAGGGAATATGAAAGAACGGTACAACAGCACAAAGAAATTAAATGGAAAATACAAACAGATCAATGCCTTTATTAAAGATAAGAAATGAAATCTGCTTAGCAATATAAAGGAACAAATGGAGAGATGGAAAGCGCACGAAGAACTTTTAAATAGACCCGGCTCAAATAATCCTCCAGATATACTACCAGCAGAAGAAGAGTTACACGTTAACTGTAGAAAACCAAGCAAAGAAGAAACAATGAAAGCCATCAAACTATAAAAAAATGGTAAAGCCACAGGACCAGATGAAATTCCTTCGGAAGCCATCAAAGCAGATATTAACACCTCTACCAAGATGCTACATAATCTATTAGATAAAATTTGGGAGAAGGAAGAAATACCTAAAGACTGGAAAGAAGGTTATATGATTAAAAAAAAAAACTACCAAAGAAAGGAAGTTTACAGGAGTGCACAAATCATAGGGGAATTATGCTACTATCAGTGCCAGGAAAAATATTAAGTAGAATCATTCTGGAGAGACTAAAAGAGGCCATAGAGAAACATTCGAGAGATGAACAAGCAGGCTTTAGGAAGAACAGATCATGTGCTGATCAAATAACTACTCTACGTTTGAAAGTTGAACAAAGTTTAGAACTAAAATCCCCACTTTATATTGGATTCATAGATTACGAAAAGGTATTTGATAGTTTAGACAGAAGAATGCTTTGGAAGTTGCTGAGTCATTATGGAATCCCCATAAAGTTTATTAACCTGATAAAAACAATGTATGAAGGAACGAAATGTAGTGTGGTGCATGAAGGACAGCTTACAGAAGCATTTGAGATAAGAACATAAATCAGGCAGGGATGCCTTCTGTCTCCATTTCTCTCTCTACTGGTCATAGATTGGATTATGAAAATAACTCAAAACAACAGAATATTTCAATAGTTGACATTAAAATCGAATCTTGTGTCCCAGGCGAAATAGGAAACAATATAACTGTTTTAGTTTATTATTTCCTGCCTTTGCTAATGTCTTATTGTGTCTAATGCATTTATACGTTAAGCCATATGCTTGTATATGCGCATACATCATACAACGCATTGTGTGCCTGTCCCACGAGTATTTGCAGAGTCGCAGGTGTAAGAAACCGAAAACAATCTCTCTCTCTGCTGCTGCAGCTTTCTTCTCTTATCATTAATTTGTCTTTACTTTTGTTTAGTGAGAATATCGTTGTTTGAAACGATGATTAATCAATTGTTTATTTTCTTATTTTGCTTTTATTTAAGATCTTGAATTATCTATTATTATGCTGGTTTGTCTCTAGTGTTATTCCCTTGTTGGACAGATATCACCACTACTCTTTAATAAGGAAATAATATAAGAGGTAAAACGGGCACTCTACAACACAATCTTCATCTTACATTACAATATTCATCAATCAGGTATGTGAGCTTACCAATATCTACTCTTGTGAGGAGTGGATACCGGTGGTTACGTAATTCAAGGGCACATTGTCGTGTATTGTCACACTCGACAGGAAATGTAGGGAGCAGAACTCAGTCGTAGTCATTGCGAAGGTTAACTGTCTCATCTGGAATAACGCCAATGAGGAAGATGCTGTCATCTATACAGACAGATCTGTAATAAAACACCAAAGGAGTGCATGGGCATTTACAGCACGCTCGGCGTAGCAGAACAGTCAAAGAAGACAGTGGTGCTAGTGTTATGACCACGAGCATCATGACGATGGAGGTGATGGCAGTGACCAGGGCATTCATCTGATTGGAGTCACAAGACTACACCCACGCCTGTATACTGAGGGATTCGATAAGAAAAGTTAGGGCGGACTTTGTACGCAGACAATGAGTCATTGCAGGAGTCAAAAATACATAAGGTTACCCTTGTCTACGTCTATAGACATGCGGGAGTACATGGAAATGAAAGAGAGGGCAGGTTGGCTAGCTGCGCTGTCGTTGAAGACGGTCAACCAATGGGTCGATCGGACGTCATCAACGCTCACCGAGAAGAGCACAGGACTTCGACAACCATGAGTCCACATCACTCTTTCGGATGAAAGAGATAGGAGTTAAGATGGACACAGCCAGAAACGAAAAACTTAGTGGGCGTGTAAGAAGACTTATCAACCAACACAGAACTGGAATCAGTAAGTCCAGCAGCGTCAGTCGCTGGACACTGCGGGACTTGCTGAGGAGGGGATCTGAGCACCTATGGACATGTTCTGAGTGCAATGATGACAACTCGCAAAGAACTCTGTAACTTCATCTTAAAGTTGTTTCTAGACGCTCGAGAACAATAAGAACAATGAAATGTGTTAGATGGAAAAGCGAGAGTAAGATAACAAATGGAGCACAGTCAAAACAAACTAGCAATAATTCTAGCCATATAACATATAAAGAAACAACAGATAAAATGGTTTGGCCAGAAAGACCAAAACACAAGATGCTTTCTATAAACGTTGCGAAAACACCATACTCATGGGTCCAACATGAAGATAATGGATTTATGGAAGATTAAAACACTGGGAAACATAACGACAGCAGAGGTCGACAGAAGAGCATAATTATATCTTCCCTCGACGCTGTAAAGCAAAAGAGGAAAGAATAAGAAGAATTATCTATTATTATTAATAACTGTTGGTAACAACACAGCCACTTTGTTAGGACTTATCTATGAAATCAATAATCACAATACGTGTTAACCTTAAATTAACCTTATCTTGATTTATTTGATTTTAAAAAAAAAACAAAAAAAGAAAGTATTGCAACATGTCATGCGATTTGAGAGCGGGAAAATATGAAGAAGCTGTTTATAAAGATTTGAAATTCAGAGAAAACATTTAATTAATTTCTTTCCATTTTTAGCGTTCAGTTTCCCAGTTTTGCAGATTTCTATACAGAAAAATGAGCTGCCTTTATACATTTAGCTGTTCGCAAAATGTCATTGAGTGTCAAGCACCAAAATAATGCAGCTGATCATATGCATTAAACAGTATAGTACGTATATATCCACCCTCAGTTCTCCTAAACAATGAACACGTAAAGAAGAGACTATTTTGTTGTTGTTGGTTTGTTCCAAAATTGGGTTAGAGTGATGTCGATCTCATTACGTATATAATTTGCAGCTCGTCATCGTGAATTGAGAAATATGGGCATTGAGAATTATAGGGTATTGAGGAATATGAGCATTGAGAAATATGGGCATCGAGAAATATAGGGTATTGAGGAATATGAGCATTGAGAAATATGAGCATCAAGAAATATGTGCTTTGAGAAATATGGGCATCGAGAAATATGAGTATTGAGAAATATGGGCATTGGGAAATATGTGCTTTGAGAAATATGGGCATCGAGAAATATGTGCTTTGAGAAATATGGGCATCGAGAGATATGTGCTTTGAGAAATATGGGCATTGGGAAATATGTGCTTTGAGAAATATGGGCATTGGGAAATATGGGCATTGGGAAATATGGGCATTGGGAAATATGGGCATCGAGAAATATGGGCATTGGGAAATATAAGCATCGAGAAATATGGGCATTGAGAATTATAGGGTATTGAGGAATATGAGCATTGAGAAATATGGGCATCGAGAAATATGTGCTTTGAGAAATATGGGCATTGGGAAATACGGTCATTGGGAAATATGGGCATTGAGAAATATGGGCATCGAGAAATATGTGCTTTGAGAAATATGGGCATCGAGAAATATGTGCTTTGAGAAATATGGGCATCGAGAAATATGTGCTTTGTGAAATATGGGCATTGGGAAATATGTGCTTTAAGAAATATGGGCATTGGGAAATATGGGCATTGGGAATTATGGGCATTGGGAAATATGGGCATTGAGAAATATGGGCATCGAGAAATATGTGCATTGAGAATTATAGAGTATTGGGGAATATGGGCATTGGGAAATATGGGCAATGATAAATTTGGGCATTGGGAAATATGGGCATTGGAAAATATGGGCATTGGGAATTATGAGCATTGGAAAATATGGGCATTGGGAAATATGGGCATCGAGAAATATGTGCATTGAGAATTATGGGGTATTGAGGAATATGGGCATTGAGAATTATAGAGTATTGGGGAATATGGGCATTGGGAAATATGGGCAACGAGAAATATGTGCTTTGAGAAATATGGGCATCGAGAAATATGTGCTTTGAGAAATATGGGCATTGGGAAATATGTGCTTTGAGAAATATGGGCATTGGGAAATATGGGCATTGGGAAATATGGGCATTGGGAAATATGGGCATCGAGAAATATGGGCATTGAGAATTATTGGGTATTGAGGAATATGGGCATTGATAATTATAGAGTATTGGGGAATATGGGCATTGGGAAATATGGGCAATAAGAAATTTCGACATTGGGAAATATGGGCATTGGGAAATATGGGCATTGGGAATTATGGGCATTGGAAAATATGGGCATTGGGAAATATGGGCATCGAGAAATATGTGCATTGAGAATTATGGGGTATTGAGGAATATGGGCATTGAGAATTATAGAGTATTGGGGAATATGGGCATTGGGAAATATTGGCAACGAGAAATATGTGCATTGAGAAATATGGGCATCGACAAATATGTGCTTTGAGAAATATGGGCATTGGGAAATATGTGCTTTAAGAAATATGGGCATTGGGAAATATGGGCATTGGGAAATATGGGCATCGAGAAATATGGGCATTGAGAATTATTGGGTATTGAGGAATATGGGCATTGAGAATTATAGAGTATTGGGGAATATGGGCATTGGGAAGTATGGGCAACGAAAAATTTGGGCATTGGGAAATATGGGCATCGAGAAATATGGGCATTGAGAATGATAGGGTATTGAGGAATATGAGCATTGAGAAATATGGGCTTCGAGAAATATGTGCTTTGAGAAATATGGGCATTGGGAAATATGGGCATTGAGAAATATGGGCATCGAGAAATATGTGCTTTGAGAAATATGAGCATCGAGAAATATGTGCTTTGAGAAATATGGGCATTGGGAAATATGGGCATTGAGAAATATGGGCATCGGGAAATATGGGCATCGAGAAATATGGGCATTGAGTATTATGGACATTGAGACTTATGGGGTATTGAGGAATATGGGCATTGAGAATTATAGAGTATTGGGGAATATGGACATTGGGAAATATGGGCATTGGGAATTATGGGCATTGGGAAATATGGGCATTGGGAAATATTGGCATCGAGAAATATGTGCATTGAGAATTATGGGGTATTGAGGAATATGGGCATTGAGAATTATAGAATATTGGGGAATATGGGCATTGGGAAATATGGGCAACGAGAAATATGTGCTTTGAGAAATATGGGCATCGAGAAATATGTGCTTTGAGAAATATGGGCATTGGGAAATATGTGCTTTGAGAAATATGGGCATTGGGAAATATGGGCATTGGGAAATATGGGCATTGGGAAATATGGGCATCGAGAAATATGGGCATTGAGAATTATTGGGTATTGAGGAATATGGGCATTGAGAATTATAGAGTAGTGGGGAATATGGGCATTGGGAAATAAGGGCATCGATAAATTTCGACATTGGGAAATATGGGGTTTGAGAAATATGGGCATTGAGAAATATGGGCATTATGATGTATGAACATCTAGAAATATGTGCTGCCAGAAATATGGGCTTTGAGAAAATATGGGCATTGAGAATTATGGGTTATTGAGGAATAAGGACATTGAGAATTATGGGCATTGGGAAATATGGGCATCAAGGTATGGTGTTTGAGAAATATGGGCATTGGGAAACATGGGCATCGAGATATGAGGTTTGAGAAATATAGGCATTCAGAAATATGTGCATTCAGAAATATGAGCATTGAGAGAGATGGGCATCGTGATATATGTGCTTTGATAAAAATGGCCATTGGAAATACGGGCATTGGGAAATATGGGCATTGTGAAACATGAGGTTTGAGAAATATGAGCTTTGAGAGATATGTTCATCCATAAATATGGAGTTTGAGAAATATAGGCATTCAGAAAAATGGGCATTCAGAAATATAGGCATCGATAGAGATGGGCATCGAGATATATGGGCTTTGATAAATATGGGCATCGTGAATTATGAGTATTGAGATATTTGGGTGCCTATAAATATGGACTTGGATACTTGGGCACAATAATAACTTCAGATGGGAGATGCACCACAGAAATAAAAAGCAGAATAGCTCAGGCCAAAATAGCATTTCAGAAGATGAAAAATATCTTATGCAACAAATCTATGTCAATAAAAATGAGTAAGAGAGTTTATCGGTGCTATATAGAACCAATTCTGACCTATGGAAGCGATTCATGGACAGTAGACAAACAAATGAAAAGACGATTAGAGGTCACAGAGATGGGATTTCTCAGAAGAATGTTGAAAGTTCCCTGGACAGCTAAAAAGACCAATGAGGAAGTTCTCAAAGACGCCAACACAAAAAGGGAGCTCTTAAAAAACACATCATGAGAAGAGGAAAGTTGGAATACTTGGTTACAACTGGCAAAATAAAAGGAAAGAAAGATTGCGGACGACAAAGAGAGAAAATACTGGATAGCTTGGTGTCATGGCAAAGAAAACAGTCAACAACAGAACTGATACGATGAACTGTGGATAGAAGATTGTGGAAGGACATGATCTCCTACGCCAACCGGTATTGCACATGATGATGATGATAAATATGGACATTGAGAAATATGGACATTGAGAAATATGGACATTGAGAAATATGGGCATTGAGAAATATGGACATTGAGAATTATTGACATTGTAAATATGGGCATTGAGAGATGCGGGCATTGGGAACTATGGATATTGAGATATATGGGTATTGGTAAAAATGGACATTGAGAGATGCGGGTATTGGTAAATATGGACATTGAGAGATGCGGGTATTGGTAAATATGGACATTGAGAGATGCGGGTATTGGTAAATATGGATATTGAGAGATGCGGGTATTGGTAAATATGGATATTGAGAGATGCGGGTATTGGTAAATTTGGATATTGAGAGATGCGGGTATTGGTAAATATGGATATTGAGAGATGCGGGTATTGGTAAATATGGACATTGAGAGATGCGGGTATTGGTAAATATGGATATTGAGAGATGCGGGTATTGGTAAATATGGATGTTGAGAGATGCGGGTATTGGTAAATATGGATATTGAGAGATGCGGGTATTGGTAAATATGGACATTGAGAGATGCGGGTATTGGTAAATATGGATATTGAGAGATGCGGGTATTGGTAAATATGGATATTGAGAGATGCGGGTATTGGTAAATATGGATATTGAGAGATGCGGGTATTGGTAAATATGGACATTGAGAGATGCGGGTATTGGTAAATATGGATATTGAGAGATGCGGGTATTGGTAAATATGGATATTGATAGATGCGGGTATTGGTAAATATGGATATTGAGAGATGCGGGTATTGGTAAATATGGATATTGAGAGATGCGGGTATTGGTAAATATGGATATTGAGAGATGCGGGTATTGGTAAATATGGATATTGAGAGATGCGGGTATTGGTAAATATGGATATTGAGAGATGCGGGTATTGGTAAATATGGATATTGAGAGATCCGGGTATTGGTAAATATGGATTTTGAGAGATGCGGGTATTGGTAAATATGGATATTGAGAGATGCGGGTATTGGTAAATATGGATATTGAGAGATGCGGGTATTGGTAAATATGGATATTGAGAGATGCGTGTATTGGTAAATATGGATATTGAGAGATGCGGGTATTGGTAAATATGGATATTGAGAGATGCGGGTATTGGTAAATATGGATATTGAGAGATGCGGGTATTGGTAAATATGGATATTGAGAGATGCGGGTATTGGTAAATATGGATATTGAGAGATGCGGGTATTGGTAAATATGGATATTGAGAGATGCGGGTATTGGTAAATATGGATATTGAGAGATGCGGGTATTGGTAAATATGGACATTGATAGATGCGGGTATTGGTAAATATGGATATTGAGAAAAATATTTTCATGGACCTTGAGATGAAGGAGGAAAAAACACTTGCAAGATGAAGACAAATTGAGAGTAGCATTAACAACATATTGCCAGGAAGGCGAGAGCTATAGTGGTTTGTATCTACCTGGACACTCGGAAGTGTACAATAAACACTGAAGAAAACGGAAATCACGTGACTCCACTTATAGGACAATTGCTTTACAAAGTATATGCGTTCCAATAAAAAAACTATTTCTTTTTCAATCTCATTTCCGGTCTCTTGTATGATAATTAGAGGCAGTAGATGTTTGTGACTGTAGAGAAAAAAATAAACGACGTCTTTCATCTACCAGTTAGAATGGCAACTCATTAGATGCACGGCTTTCTGCAACTACGTAATCACTCGCTAGTTGCCTCGTAAATTGACAGCAAAGGCTAGACATTGGTAATTAACTCGTGACTTCAAAGACGTGACTATTTTTGATTTATTTATGTTCAAAATTCCCAGTAGTGCAAAGAAATAAATAAAATCAACAAACTGCCTCCGCTACCTGTTTTTTTTTTCGCCACCATTATTATCAGTATCATTATCAACCTCTGATTCTTTTTCTATCACACGTGACTTTTATCTTTATTTTCTACATTATCATTACCGCTTTCATTATTCCCTGGCTGCCGTTAGACAGAAGACAGAACAGTCATAACCGCTGCACTACAAACAGATCCGTATGTACCCATTTTCTTTAATCTGACAGTGAATATGATAATGATGCTCCAGTACAGGATATTTCAGCGGGTTTGGCCATTCTGTTACAATTACACTGAGTTTCAGAATTCACAGCTCGGTCCCTTCGTTTTCTTCAACCCCCATCTCATTTTTTTGTCTCTACCTTAACAAAGTTTACAGAAATAACAGGTGTCGAACCACTAAACGACTACCATTAGGTGTAGCTTGTCAAGTTCAGCGTTCCACATAGCTGGGAATATTTCGAAAGAGCAAACTTGTGAATTTCACAGCCTACAGCTTCATAAATAATGTTAGTTCAAAAACATTTTCAAAATAAAATAACATTTTGCAGTGAGTTTAAAATGAAAGATGACGCGTAACATTTTTATTACAGCTGAGGACTTTTAGACCGAAATATGGAACAAATGCGTGAAATATGTGAGAGGATGTTGGAGGTGAACATTTGCTGCCAATGAATCATCGGAGCGTGTGCCCTTTCTTGCTTGGTAGTAGAGCTTTTGGTGCATTTGGAAACATATGGAAGTCCAAAGAAATTAGGTTAAATACTAAAATAGCAATTTTCAACTCTAATGTTAAGTCAGTCCTATTATATGGCAGTAAACATGGAGAACAATAAAATTGACAGTCATGAAGATACAGGCTTTCATTAATGGATGCTTACGCAGAATAAAAGGGTGGAAATGGCAGGACAAAGTCACTAACGTGGAATTATGGAAATGTACCAGTCAAATACCAGTGGATAAAGAGATACAGCGAAGACTATAGCGCTGGATACGACACACACTGCAGAAGTCAACTGAGAGTATTACACAACAGGCCCTTTTTTGGAATCCCCAGGGGAAAAGACAAAGAGGAAGACCATGAAATTATTGGAGAAGACAGACAGAAGCAGAGATGATGTTGGGGAAGACATGGAATGATCTTAAAAGAATGGCTAGAAACAGAACGATTTGGAAAGTGTTTGTTGAAGACCTATGCTCCACAGGGAGCTGAAAGATAGAAGAAGAAGATGTGAGAGGATGTTGGAGGCGAACATATGCTGCCTATGAATCATCGGAATGTGTGCCCTTTGTTGCTTGGTACATAGAACGATGCACCCATGAGTTTCCTGGAGTGCAACGACATAGATTAATCTTTACAGCTAATCGTCGTTATGTAGTAAGATAATGAAATAATAAACGTTACCTCACGTACCCATATAATATGGAGATAAGGAGAGACATTACCCCGCAGTTACTGCCTGTTTCAACTCACTGGATCAATTGTTCATATCGTCTCTCAGATGAATCAACTGCTCATATCTTCTCCCAGCTGAATTAACAACTCATACTTTCTCCTAGATTGAATGAACTGCTCATACTTTCTCCCAGATAAATCAGTAACTCATACTTTCTCCCAGATAAATCAACAACTCATGCTTTCTCTCAGATAAATCAGTAACTCATACTTTCTCTCAGATAAATCAATAACTTATACTTTCTCTCAGATAAATCAACAACTCATGCTTTCTATCAGATAAATCAATAACTCATACTTTCTCACAGATAAATCAATAACTCATACTTTCTCTCTGATAAATCAACAACTCATACTTTCTCTCAGATAAATCAATAACTCACACTTTCTCTCAGATAAATCAACAACTTATACTTTCTCTCAGATAAATCAACAACTTATACTTTCTCTCAGATAAATCAACTTTAGAGCGTCAGGCCGTATTGAACAGACGTTCACTCTTTCACTACGCCAAAACGTTTCACACTACGCCAGAGCGCTTCACTCTACGTTAGAGACCTTCGCTCTATGCTACTGACGATCTCAATGTTTCAATACTGATAATGCAAGTCTCACGTTTTTATTGGTGCTGACTCACTGGCCAACGGCCTTTTCCCACACTTTGTCATTGCGTTACCGGGGAGTGTATTAGTAGTAGCCTACGTCAGTCATAGTTGACTATGGATTTTTCAGCGCCCCTAGAAATGTTATTTTTTTCTTTTCTTTTCTTTCGTCGTGTATTCTCTTTCTCCATGAATCTGTCTGCTTCTTCTTTGAAGTGAACGTTTAGAGTGTGTTTCCAGAGATTGCGGCCTGCATCTATGTCTTCCCATGCTGCAGGGTTTATGTTAAGATTCTTCATGTCACGTTTACACACATCTACAAATCGAAGTTTTGGGCGCCCCCTAGTTCTTTTACCATCTGCCAGTTGTCCATAGAGTATATCTTTTGGTACGCGGCCATCTTTCATACGGTGTACATGGCCAAGCCAGCGTAATCTACGTTGTTTGAGCAGCGTGTAGATATTCGGTAGGCCTGTGCGAGTCAGGACCTCCACGTTTGTCACTTTATCCTTCCAGGTGATACCAAGAATACGGCGTAGACATCGCATATGGAATGCATTTAGCCTTCTCTCCTGCTTTACTTAGGTTGTCCAAGATTCGCTGCCATACAGGAGGATACTAATTATGCAGGCATTGTACACTGTGGCTTTTGTTTTAATTGTCAGTTTCCTGTTTGCCAAACACGCCTAGAAAGACGGGCAAAGGTGGTAGCAGCTTTACCAATACGAGTGTCAATTTCTGTATCTAAAGATAGTCTGTCGCTGATGATGGACCCCAGGTAGTTATACTGCCGCACGATATCAAGTTTATAGTTGCCGATGGAGATTTCAGGTGTTGCTTCGGTGTCCTGACCGAGTATGTTAGTTTTCTGCAAACTTATTGTTAGACTGAAGTCGCTGCAGGCATGCGAAAAGCGATGTACCGTGCTCTGGAGTTCTTCCTGACTTTGCATAACAAGTGCAGCGTCGTCAGCAAATAACAGATCTCTAATAGAGATATGTCTGACCTTAGATCTTGCCTTTAGTCTTGAGATATTGAACAATCGGGGAGTGTATGCATTTTTCTAATCTAGTTACATCTACTATAGTTCGTTCACAAATTCGTGTCCACAGAGTTGATCAATTATCTCGGAAACAGTTTGATGAATTTCTGTAATTCTTTTTCATGAATCTTATTTTTTTTCACCGACTTTCAGATTTTATAACATTAAAGTATAAAGGTAACCTGAATTTTACACAAATCCTTTTTTGTTATATAATTTTAGGAAAATTTCAAACCGCGTGCTCTAAACGTTATATTTTTACTGTAAATTACGTTAATTTTCTAACATTGCAAGTCAAAGGCGTATCCGTTTCACATTGAAGAGGGTCACAATTGTTCATTTGATTGATATCTTCGTCATATATAGGTAATTGCAAAAGTACCTGAGCAGTAACACAGTTACCTTTTGCATAGTGATGAATTTACACTTTAAACTCTTTATGATTTTAAAAATCAAGTAGTCACTTCACAACAGCTTACAAATTATCACATGCAAAGGAATATACATTAATAGTAAATTTATTTTGTCAGAGTACGCCTCTGGAACTATTTAGCAAGAAATCGGAAATGACAAAAGTGGCGTGTCTTTCAAAATCACGTTCAATAAGTGCGAGCAAGTGCTAAGATTGTGTGCATAAACACGTGCCATTTTGTCTTTTTAAATAACAATGTTGATTACAACAAATGTGGGCATTTTAAATTCCTTAAAAAAATAGGACAACCAAGAAAATCATATTTTTATATACCTTAAAGAAAGAAAATGTGTCCTAAATGCATAACAGTAGGGGAGATAATCAGGCTTAAGGTCGGTGAAAAAATAAGATTTCACATTAAAAAAATGATTGAAATTCATCAGTTTCCGAGATAATTAATAAACTCAGTGGGCACGAATTTCTGAACGAACTATACTGGATTGTGTCTACAGACAAACTATACGTTGTAGATAGTACCTACCGTCAGTCATAGTTAGTTATGAATTTTGCAGCTTCTTCTTCTTCTATCCTTCCTCTGTTGCCGTTGGCGTCGAGGGGCGATACAATCTGCGATTCTTTGCTCTTCTGTTGGCCTCTTCTGATGTTATCCCTCCTAGTGACTCTAGTATTCCCTTTATCCATCTCTTTCTCGGTCTTCCTCTTAATCTGGGAACTCATTTGATTGCCGTGATTCGAGATGGCTAGACATCGAACCTAACTAGTTTATAGACCAGGGGAAGGAGGTTAAAACAGCGAAGAAACCACGGATTCAATCAATTTTCAATTTATTTTTGAAAAAAAATATTCCCGGTTGTGGTACTGATCCTGACTCCTTCGTGTCCAGAGATCGATGTCTTACCACTAGACCACACAATCCCCTTGTTTGCTTTTGGATGCTGCCTCTTTAAGCCATGCTTCTTTTCCTTCATTGCATTTTATTACAATTTCTCTATTTAATCTCTTATACTCATCTTTATTTTCTTTATTTCTTCTTCTTGTATCCATTAGCTGCAAAATGTCATCTGTCATTCATTTCTTTCTTGAATTTGTCCTCACTGGTGGTATGAACTCTTTTAATGTTTGTTGCATTGATTGTTTTAGCATTTCCCACTGTTCATCAATGCATTGTATCTTTTCTATTGCATTGTACCAGTTCTGAATTGTGATTTTATATTTGTCTTGCAGCTTCTTGTCTGATTTGAGCAAATCTAAATTTAACTTGATGTTAAATGAGGCTCGTTTTGTTGTTTTTAATTTTACTCTAAGCTTTCCCACAACTGGTACATGATCACTATTGCAATCTGCCCCTGGTCTAGTTTTCACACACACCAGACTGTTCCTAAATACAGTGCTTATTATTATGTAATCAGTTTGATTACGTGCGTTGTCTCCTGGGCTCTTCCATGTCCGCAGACGTCTTGGATGTTGCTTAAACCAGGTGTTTCCTATCATCATGTTGTGTGTTCTTGCCCAGTCAATACGTTTCTCACCTCTTTCATTCCTCTCGCCTAAGCCATAATGACCAAATATTTCCTCAACTCTTTCCTTTCCTACTTTTGCGTTAAAATCCCCTAGAACTATGGTGTTTTCATGTGGTTTGCATTTATGAAGTGCCACATTTAACTCGTCGTAAAATGTATCACTTGTTTCCTCTAGACTGTCTGCTGTTGGTGCATAAACTTGTATAAGATTTATGTCTATTGGCTTTCCATTCAATTTCACTAAAAGGACTCTGTCAGATATTGGGTAAAAGCCTTTCACTGTTCTTGCTCTTTCTGCATCCAAGATGATAC
This sequence comes from Megaustenia siamemsis, assembly GCA_032433765.1. Classification (NCBI taxonomy): domain Eukaryota; kingdom Metazoa; phylum Mollusca; class Gastropoda; order Stylommatophora; family Ariophantidae; genus Megaustenia; species Megaustenia siamemsis. The sequence goes on from JAVIAB010000092.1 coordinate 193,667,184, forward strand.
CTACTCCTCTTTGGTGTTCAGTACCTCCAGAATAGATTATTTTATGTTTATCAGAATACATCTCCCCTGAACCGGTGTATCTCATTTTACAAAGTCTCAGTAAATGTAAACCCATTATTTTAATTTCTTGTTTTCCATTTTACCCTTCTACATGAGTGTTCTCACATTCCAAGAACCTATCTATAGAGTTTGTTTTATCTTTATTTTGCTTACAGTAGCTTGATGACGATCGGGTATCACCTGTAGCACATGATGTCCCCTACCGAACGAGGGTTTTCCATTGGAATCCCCCTCAACGTTGTTGTGATTTCTATTGTTGTGGCGATTCGTGATTGTACAAAGAAGATACGACGGTGGTTTTATGTTGCCTTCCGTCGGTTTGTTTACGGTTGGCTCCGTTAGCCTTTGACTAAAAAGTCTCACCCACAAGGCATTGGGGTTGTTTAACTCGGGTACCCTCCCTTAGCCTTTTACTCTCCCGAGCTTACCTGCAAGGCAGCAGAGCAACCACAGGTTGTACTGTATACTGCATACAGTAGCAGGTAAAATTACCTGACCTGACCTATAATTTATAATAATATAATATAAATAAAAATTTGCCATAGTCGCAGCATAAACACATTCTTCTCATTCATTTCGAAGCTAACATTCGCCGTCAAAGTCTGGTACAAACTTTCATATTTGATTGTATTATGAGCATTTTGTATGAATGAGTAATAGAGTGAATGAGTTAGTGATTGAGTGAATAAGTTAGTGATTGAGTATATGAGTGAGTGATTGAGTGAATGCGTGAGTGATTGAGTGAATGAGTTAGTGATTGAATGAATGAGTTAGTGATTGAGGGAACGCGGATGTGAATGAGTGACTGAGTAAGTCAGTAGTTGAGGGAAGGCGGGAAGTGAGTGAGTGAGAGATTGAAGGAGTGCGAGAAGTGAGTGAGTGAGAGATTGAAGAAGTGCGAGAAGTGAGTGAGTGAGAGCCTTGAAGAAGTGCGAGAAGTGAGTGAGTCAGTGACTGAAGGAATGTGCGTGAATGTTGGAAGTGAGTGAGGGACTGAGTCAGTGACTGGGGGAATGCTGGGAGTGAGTGAGGGAGTGTATCAGTGACTGGGGAAATGCCGGAAGTGAGTGAGGGAGTGAGTCAGTGGCTGGGGGAATGCTGGAAGTGAGAGAGGGAGTGAGTCAGTGGCTGGGGAAATGCCGGAAGTGAGTGAGGGAGTGAGTCAGTGGCTGGGGGAATGCTGGAAGTGAGAGAGGAGTGAGTCAATGACTGGGGGATGCTGGAAGTGAGAGAGGAGTGAGTCAATGACTGGGGGATGCTGGAAGTGAATGAGGGAGTAAGTGAATGATTGAGGAAATGCGGGAATGCGGAAAGTGAGTGAGGGGCTGAGTCAGTGACCTGGGGAATGCGGGAAGTGAATGGATGATTGAAAGAATGCTGAAAAGAGTGAGTGAATGAGCCAGTGATCGAGGGACGGCGGAAGTGAGCAACTGAAATAGTCAGTGATTGAAGGAAGGCGAAGGTGAGTGAGTGGATGAGTCAGCGATTGAGGGAATGCTTAGTGAGTGTGTGAGTGAACGAGTCAGTTACCGAATGAATGATGAGTCACTAATTGAGTGATTGTGTCAGTGATTGAGGTAGTGCAGTAATAAGGTTGTGCGTGAGTCAGTAATTGAGTGTATGAGTCAGTAATTGAGTGAACGATTAAGTGGTTCCGAGAATGTACAGTGAATCAATGATTGTGTCAGTGATTGAGTGAATGAGTCAGTGATTGAGAGAATGCACCAATAAGTGAATAAATTATTTTAAAAACCTTCACTTTTCCAGAACCATCAGACAAACTGACTAACCACTTCGCTACCACGACTAGAAAACTAGTCATTCCTTCACCTCTCATGCTGCTCAGTTTGTCGCTATCACAGATTTACCCCTAGCTTATTCCCCAGTTTCCAATAATTCGAATGCCGCTCTATTCTCACACATCTCCCTGCCACCCCCTCTATTATTTTCTAAGATGATTATATGTTCATCACTTCCGCACACACATCAATCATCTCACTAATAATATATTATTAATGAATGATCTCATACATTTAATCTTAGATTCGTTTGATATTTTCCCCGTTATTTCTCCTTTAATCATTAATTAAATAATTTTCTTGCACATTTAAAAAAAAAATAATTAATTTTCTCAAAGCTTTGTTTTTTGCTTTTTTTTTTGCGCCTGTGTACATTTTCTCTTTGTTGTTTATTTTCCTGTTTCCTACGTTATTAATAATGGTTTTGTAATACAGGATGTATGACTTTCTAGAGCCCGGAATTTCTTTAATGCTTTCGCCACGAGACACTGGCTCCTGCAAAGTATATCAACACATAATTTTTAGCTAGTTTGTGTGAGCTCACTTGCACTCTATACTAACACTCACCAATAACAACCGTATTGTGTGTAAAGCCTTAGTTAAAAGACAGAGATAATGCAGCACACAGGAATACGTAGTCAGAGAAGGGGTGAAAGAGGAGGGGGAGTTTTTAGAGAATGCGGGAGAGGACGAGGGGGAAATCGGACCGATGTGAGAGAGGGGTTTATGAAGAAGGGAGATATAGTCGGAGTGAGAGAGATCGTGAGAGGAGAAAAATAACTGAAATATTGGTGAATATTGCAAGTGGAAACGAATCGTGAGTGTGAATATATGCATTTCTTTCTTTTGTGTGTGGTGGGATGGGGGTTGGTGAACATAGCCAATGGAGGTGGTTGGTGGAGATAGTTGGTGGAGGTGGCTGGTGGAAGTAGTTAGTGGAGGTAATTGGTGGATGTAGTTGGTGGAGGTGGTTGGTGGAAGAAGTTAGTGGAGGTAATTGGTGGAGGTGGTTGGCGGAGGCAATTCGTGGAAGTGGTTGGTAGAGATAGTTGTGGGGGTAAGTTGGTGGAAGCATTTTGTGGATATAGTTGGTGGAGGAAATTTTTGGAAATAGTGGAGGCAGTTGCTGGAGGTAGTTGTGGAGATAGTTGTTGGTGGTAGTTAATGGAGGTTGTTCTTGGAGGTAGTTGTTGGTCGTAGTTAATGGAGGTTGTTCTTGGAGGTAGTTGTTGGAGGTAGTTGTAAGAGGAAGTTGGTGGAGGTAGTTGGTGGAGGTAGTTGTAAGAGGAAGTTGGTGGAGGTAGTTGGTGGAGGTAGTTGGTGGAGGTGGTTGGTGGAAGCAGTTAGTGGAGGTAATTGGTGGAGGTGGTTGGCGGAGGCAATTCGTGGAAGTGGTTGGTAGAGATAGTTGTGGGGGTAAGTTGGTGGAAGCATTTTGTGGATATAGTTGGTGGAGGAAATTTTTGGAAATAGTGGAGGCAGTTGCTGGAGGTAGTTGTGGAGATAGTTGTTGGTGGTAGTTAATGGAGGTTGTTCTTGGAGGTAGTTGTTGGAGGTAGTTAATGGAGGTAGTTGATGGAGTTAGTTGTTGGAGGTAGTTGTAAGAGGAAGTTGGTGGAGGTAGTTGGTGGAGGTAGTTGGTGGAGGTAGTTGTTGGAGGTAGTTGGTGTAGTAGTTTGTGGAGGCAGTTAGTGGAGGTAGTTGTTGGACGTAGTTGGTGGAGGTAGTTGTTGGACGTAGTTGGTGGAGGTAGTTGGTGGAGGTAGTTTGTGGAGGTAGTTAGTGGAGGTAGTTGATGAAGTAGTTGGTGGAGGTAGTTGGTGGAGGTAGTTGTTGGACGTAGTTGGTGGAGGTAGTTGGTGGAGGTAGTTGTTGGAGGTAGTTGGTGGAGGTAGTTGATGAAGTAGTTGAGGGAGGCAGTTGGTGGATGTAGTTGGTGGATGTAGTTGGTGGAGGTAGTTGTTGGAGGTAGTTGGTGGAGGTAGTTGGTGGAGGTAGTTGTTGGAGGTAGTTGGTGGAGGCAGTTGGTGGAGGTAGTTGGTGGAGGTAGTTGTTGGAGGCAGTTGGTGGAGGTAGTTGGTGGAGGTAGTTGGTGGAGGCAGTTGGTGGAGGTAGTTGGTGAAGTAGTTGTTGGAGGTAGTTGGTGAAGTAGTGGATGGAGGCAGTTGCTGGAGGTAGTTGGTGGAGGTAGTTGATGAAGTAGTTGATGGAGGCAGTTGCTGGAGGATGTTGGTGGAGGTAGTTGGTGAAGTAGTTGATGGAAACAGTTGCTGGAGGATGTTGGTGGAGGTAGTTGATGAAGTAGTTGATGGAGGCAGTTGCTGGAGGTAGTTGGTGGAGGTAGTTGATGAAATAGTTGATGGAGGCAGTTGCTGGAGGTAGTTGGTGGAGGTAGTTGGTGGAGGTAGTTGATGAAGTAGTTGATGGAGGCAGTTGCTGGAGGTAGTTGGTGGAGGTAGTTGGTGAAGTAGTTGATGGAGGCAGTTGCTGGAGGATGTTGGTGGAGGTAGTTGATGAAGTAGTTGATGGAGCCAGTTGCTGGAGGGTGTTGCTGGAGGTAGTTTGTTAAGTAGTTGATGGAGGCAGTTGCTGGAGGATGTTGGTGGAGGTAGTTGATGGAGGTAGTTGGTGGAGGTAGTTGATGGAGGCAGTTGCTGGAGGATGTTGGTGGAGGTAGTTGATGAAGTAGTTGATGGAGCCAGTTGCTGGAGGTAGTTTGTTAAGTAGTTGATGGAGGTAGTTGCTGGAGGATGTTGGTGGAGGTAGTTGATGAAGTAGTTGATGGAGCCAGTTGCTGGAGGATGTTGCTGGAGGTAGTTAATGGAGGTATTTGGTGGAGGTAGTTGATGGAGGCAGTTGCTGGAGGTAGATAGTGGATATATTGGTGAAGTAGTTGATGGAGGCAGTTGCTGGAGGTAGTTGGTGGAGGTAGTTGATGGAGGCAGTTGCTGGAGGTAGTTGGTGGAGGTAGTTGGTGAAGTAGTTGATGGAGGCAGTTGCTGGAGGTAGTTGGTGGAGGTAGTTGGTGAAGTAGTTGATGGAGGCAGTTGCTGGAGGATGTTGGTGGAGGTAGTTGGTGAAGTAGTTGATGGAGGCAGATGTTGGAGGTAGTTGGTGGAGGTAGTTGGTGAAGTAGTTGATGGAGGCAGTTGCTGGATGTAGTTGGTGGAGTTAGTTGGTGAAGTAGTTGATGGAGGCAGTTGCTGGAGGATGTTGGTGGAGGTAGTTGGTGAAGTAGTTGATGTAGGCAGTTGCTGGGGGTGGTTAGTGGAGGTAGTTGGTGAATTAGTTGATGGAGGCAGTTGCTGGAGGTAGTTGGTGGAGGTAGTTGGTGAAGTAGTTGATGGAAGCAATTGCTGGAGGATGTTGGTGGAGGTAGTTGGTGAAGTAGTTGATGGAGGCAGTTGCTGGAGGATGTTGCTGGAGGTAGTTTGTTAAGTAGTTGATGGAGACAGCTGCTGGAGGTAGTTAATGGAGGTAGTTGGTGGAGGTAGTTGATGGAGGCAGCTGCTGAAGGTAGTTGTTAGAGGTAGTTAATGGAGGTAGTTGGTGGAGGTAGATGATGGAGGTAGTTGGTGGAGGTTGTTGGTGGAGGTAGTTGTTGGAGGTATTTGGTGGAGGTAGTTAGTGGAGGTAGTTGAGGAGGTAGTTGATGGAGGTTGTTGATGGAGGTATTTGATGGAAATAGTTGATGGAGGTAGTGGGTGGAGTTAGTTGGTGAAGGTAGTTGATGGCTGTAGTTATTTGAGGTAGGTGGTGGAGGTAGTTGATTGTTGTAGTTGGTGGAGGTAGTTGATGGAGGTAGTTGATTGTTGTAGTTGGTGGAGGTAGTTGATTGTTGTAGTTGGTGGAGGTAGTTGATTGTTGTAGTTGGTGGAGGTAGTTGATTGTTGTAGTTGGTGGAGGTAGTTGATTGTTGTAGTTGGTGGAGGTAGTTGATTGTTGTATTTGGTGGAGGTAGTTGATTGTTGTAGTTGGTGGAGGTAGTTGATTGTTGTAGTAGGTGGAGGTAGTTGATTGTTGTAGTTGGTGAAGGTAGTTGATTGTTGTAGTTGGTGGAGGTAGTTGATTGTTGTAGTTGGTGGAGTTAGTTGTTGGAGGTAGTTGGTGGAAGTAGTTGGTGGAAGTAGTTGGTGGAGGTAGTTGATTGTTGTAGTTGGTGGAGGTAGTTGATGTAGGTAGTTGATGTAGGTAGTTGATTGTTGTAGTTGGTGGAGGTAGTTGGTGGAGGTAGTTGATTGTTGTAGTTGGTGGAGGTAGTTGATTGTTGTAGTTGGTGGAGGTAGTTGATTGTTGTAGTTGGTGGAGGTAGTTGATTGTTGTAGTTGGTGGAGGTAGTTGATTGTTGTAGTTGGTGGAGGTAGTTGATTGTTGTAGTTGGTGGAGGTAGTTGATTGTTGTAGTTGGTGGAGGTAGTTTATTGTTGTAGTTGGTGGAGGTAGTTTATTGTTGTAGTTGGTGGAGGTAGTTGATTGTTGTAGTTGGTGGAGGTAGTTGATTGTTGTAGTTGGTGGAGGTAGTTGATTGTTGTAGTTGGTGGTGGTAGTTGATTGTTGTAGTTGGTGGAGGTAGTTGGTGAAGGTGGTTGATGGAGGTAGTTGGTGGATGTAGTTGATTGTTGTAGTTGGTGGAGGTAGTTGATTGTTGTAGTTGGTGGATGTAGTTGGTGGAGGTAGTTGATTGTTGTAGTTGGTGGAGGTAGTTGATTGTTGTAGTTGGTGGAGGTAGTTGATTGTTGTAGTTGGTGGAGGTAGTTGGTGAAGGTGGTTGATGGAGGTAGTTGGTGGATGTAGTTGGTGGAGGTAGTTGTTGGATGTAGTTGGTGGAAGTAGTTGGTGGAAGTAGTTGGTTGCGGTAGTTGTTGGAGGTAATTGGTGGAAGTAGTTGGTGGAAGTAGTTGGTGGAAGTAGATGGTGGAGGTAGTTGGTGGATGTAGTTGGTGGAGGTAGTTGGTGGAAGTAGTTGGTGGAGGTAGTTGGTGGAGGTAGTTGGTGGAGGTAGTTGGTGGATGTAGTTGGTGGAGGTAGTTGGTGGAAGTAGTTGGTGGAGGTAGTTGGTGGATGTAGTTGGTGGAGGTAGTTGGTGGATGTAGTTGGTGGAGGTAGTTGGTGGAAGTAGTTGGTGGAGGTAGTTGGTGGAGGTAGTTGGTGGAGGTAGTTGGTGGATGTAGTTGGTGGAGGTAGTTGGTGGAAGTAGTTGGTGGAGGTAGTTGGTGGAAGTACTTGGTGGAGGTAGTTGGTGGATGTAGTTGGTGGAGGTAGTTGGTGGAAGTAGTTGGTGGAGGTAGTTGGTGGATGTAGTTGGTGGAGGTAGTTGGTGGATGTAGTTGGTGGATGTAGTTGGTGGAAGTAGTTGGTGGAAGTAGTTGGTGGAGGTAGTTGGTGGATGTAGTTGGTGGAGATAGTTGGTGGAAGTAGTTGGTGGAGGTAGTTGGTGGATGTAGTTGGTGGAGGTAGTTGGTGAAGTATTTGATGGAGGTAGTTGGTGGGTGTAGTTGTTGGAGGTAGTTAGTGGAGGTAGTTGGTGAAGTAGTTGTTGGAAGTAGTTGGTGGAGTAGTTGATGGAGGTAGTTGGTGGAGGTATTGGTGAAGTAGTTGGTGGAAGTAGTTGGTGAAGTAGTTGATGAAGGTAGTTGGTGGAGTAGTTGATGGAGGTAGTTGGTGGAGGTAGTTGATGATCGTTGTTAGTTTAGGTAGTTAGTGGAGGTAGTTGGTGAAGTAGTTGTTGGAAGTAGTTGGTGGAGTAGTTGATGGAGATAGTTGGTGGAGGTAGTTGATGATCGTTGTTAGTTTAGGTAGTTAGTGGAGGTAGTTGGTGAAGTAGTTGTTGGAAGTAGTTAGTGGAGTAGTTGATGATCATTGTTAGATTAGGTAGTTAGTGGAGGTAGTTGGTGAAGTAGTTGTTGGAAGTAGTTGGTGGAGTAGTTGTTGGAAGTAGTTGGTGGAGTAGTTGATGGAGGTAGTTGGTGGAGGTAGTTGGTGAAGTAGTTGTTGGAAGTAGTTGGTGGAGTAGTTGATGGAGGTAGTTAGTGGAGGTAGTTGATGATCGTTGTTAGTTTAGGTAGTTAATGGAGGTAGTTGGTGAAGTAGTTGTTGGAAGTAGTTGGTGGAGTAGTTGATGATCGTTGTTAGTTTAGGTAGTTAGTGGAGGTAGTTGGTGAAGTAGTTGTTGGAAGTAGTTGGTGGAGTAGTTGATGGAGGTAGTTGGTGGAGGTAGTTGGTGAAGTAGTTGTTGGAAGTAGTTGGTGGAGTAGTTGATGGAGGTAGTTGGTGGAGGTAGTTGATGATCGTTGTTAGTTTAGGTAGTTAGTGGAGGTAGTTGGTGAAGTAGTTGTTGGAAGTAGTTGGTGGAGTAGTTGATGATCGTTATTAGTTTAGGTAGTTGGTGGAGGTAGTTGGTGAAGTATTTGATGGAGGTAGTTGTTGGAGTTAGTTGGCGGAGGTAGTTGCTGAAGTAGTTGATGGAGGTAGTTGTTAGATTTATTTGGTGGAAGTAGTTGGTGGAGGTAGTTGGTGAAGTAGTTGATAGATGTAGTTGTTAGAGTCTCCATTGCGCTTTGCTGCGAAGTCAAAATGATGTTCTACTTGATAAATCTGCGACGATAAAGCGGAGTCGTAAGCCGACAATATTCCTTTTTTACAAATCAAGTGGTGTGAATATAACCTTCAACTGTCTAGATTTAATCTGCGCTTTACGTCGCATTGATGCTGTACATGACTGTTGTTATAATTGTTTGACTCAAGTTATTTACATGTTACTCATTAATTTGAACTGCTTCGTTAAGTCAGCCGCAGTTTTATCACTTAAGGGCATTTGCACCGTGTTTTGTTCGTCGTAGGCTGCATTCACTAGAGTAATCAGGAATCTAAAGGGCGCAGACATTATTGATATTATAGACTCAAAAATCATAAATATTATCAAAGACATGTATGATGGTTACACATGTGCAGTTCGAACAGAGGAAGGACTGAGCGAATGTTTCCCAATAGAAACTGGGGTTAAACAAGGATGTATTTTATCGCCCTTGTTATTTGGAATTGTTATGGACTTCATAATGAAGAAATGCTGCACTGGTAATAAAGGCATCGAATGGATACAAGGAGACCATTTGGAGGACCTGGACTTTGCTGATGACATAGTTCTCATCAGCAATCAGATAAAAACGATGCAGGAAAACACAAATGAACTATCATCAATAGCCAGCAAAATTGGGCTTGAGGTCAATCATGAAAAGACTAAAGTCATGAAAAGCTTAATTCCAACAAGTGACAAAATATACATGGAAAACAAACCAGTAGAAGAGATCGATCACTTCATCTATCTTGGAAGTCACATTGATCGAGAAGGGGATACGAGCAAAGAAATTAGAATCAGACTGGCTAAAGCAGCAATGTCTTTCAGAAGCCTTGAAAAGTTGTGGAAATCAAAACTCATTAGCACAAACACAAAACTTAGGCTATTCAAATCAAATGTACTATCAACCCTTACGTATGCGTGTGAAAGCTGGAAAACAACAAGAGATATAGAAACAAAGTTGAACGCATTCGAAAATAAATGTCTAAGGAAAATACTTGGTATAGAATGGAACGAATTCAAAACAAACGAGGAAATTAGAGAAATCGCCAATCAACCACTAATATCTTCAGTAATAAAGAAAAGACGATGGTCATACGTTGGACATGTGATGAGAAGAGATAATAATCGAATAGCAAAGCAAGCCCTCATTTGGGAAACAACAGGTAAAAGAAAAAGAGGAAGACCCAGGGAGACACTGAGAAGAACATTGATGAGAGAGGCAAGAGCAGCAGGAATCGGCTCCCTCAATGAGATAGAACTGCTTGCACAGAACAGAGACAGATGGCGAGATTTGATAAAATATCTTTAAAAGAAAACTGCTAGAACAAAAATTCATATAGGAGAAGGTGTATCTTGGTCTACGCCCTATGGGCCGGTTACGGCTCGAAAGGTCAATAGATAGATAGACGTCATCGTAATGGTTCATTGTATATCCCTAGACCGGCCATACGCTAATCATACGGTCTGTTGTTTGATGTGCGACGAGGATAATCTGACGACTAACTGTGTGTTTATATGTTCGGGATTTGAGTCAACAACGATGGCCTAACATCATCAAGCGCTATACATAGAAAAAAAAAAAATCTGACGATCATCATTTTCAGGAGGATGTGATCTTCCGGTATATGATGGATAGGCGGCAGGAATTATTGAAGGCTATGTGTGAGAAGTGTTCCTTGTTGCAGTTTCCTCCTATTCCAAGTCCGGCTTGTTGCAGGAACTACTGAGTTATAAGTACTCTGTGCACACCGTGAGCTGTGTGTCTCATCCATTTTGATAATGTTTAGATATTCCAATAGTTTACGATGAATGATGATATCGTATTACAGGGAACAGTTGCTGTGTTCACTTTCTGCGCGGTTTCGCCTTATGTCTTTTGGCGTATGCTGAGACTGTTATGCTGGGGACTACAGTTACCTTTCTTTGTTTGGGAGATGAGACATTAATTAGGATGATTACGCTGGCACGGGCGGTGGAGCAATTATGGATTTCAATCAGTGTACCGGGGCCTTCCATAACCAAAGAACCAAACCAAAGAGCCAATGTTGTTAGAATTAGTTGGTGGAGTTAGTTGGTGGAGGTATTTGGTGGATGTAGTTGGTGAAGTTGGTTGGTGGAGGTAATTGGTGCAGGTAGTTATGGTATTTAAGGTAGATGGTAGGTTGATGTTTTTCGTGGATGCAGTTTTTTTGAGGGAGTTAGTGGATGTACTCATTGGTGGTAGTTGATGGATGTAGTTAACGGAGATTGTTTATTGAAGATAGTTTATGGGGGTAGTTTTTTTACGTTAATTTTTTAGGTAGTTTGGTATAGGAAGTTTGTTGATGATAATTAGTCGATGTATTTTGTAGAGGTAGTTGGTGGATTTAGTTCTTTAGGGTTGTTAGTGGAGTTTTTTGGTATTTTTAATTGATGATGTGCTTTGTTGTAGTGGATGGTGTAGATCTGCAGTGACAATGTGTTATGTTTACATGCGAAGCGAACATTTTTTGAAAATCTTGATTCACGGAACTTTAGGCATTAACAGAACTAAAAGGTAATACTTGGGCTGTGGTATGATGAAACATCTGAGATTTGCAGGTAATATATTTGTGTTTAAATCAGTGTGTTAATGTGTGAGTGATTTATTCAGTCAGAGAAAATGAGTAGCGTGAGTTCGTGAGTGATCTAGCCGGAAAATGAGTTATTGAGTGCATGAGCGTACGGTTGGGGAAGTTAGAAAATCAGTTAGTGAGAGAGTGAATAAGTGAGAGAATGAGTTGATAAGTGAGGAATATGTGAGTTGTTGAAAGAATGTGCAAGTAAGAGATTTAATGAGATAGTGAGTGCGTGAGTGAGAGACTGAACATGTGATTTAATGGGATAGTGAGTGCTTGAGTGAGAGAGTGAACATGTGATTTAATGAGATAGTGAGTGCGTGAGTGAGAGAGGGAAGAAGTGAAAGAATGAGATAGTGAGTGCGTGTGCGAGAGAGGGAACAAATGAAATAATGAGATAGTGAGTGCGTGTGTGAGAGAGGGAACAAGCTAGAGAATGTGTTAAGGAGTAAGTTAATATGTGAGTGGATGAAAGAATGCTCAAGTAAGTCATTAAATGAGCTAGCTCTAAAAATCCCCAGGAACAGTGAGCTAGATGACTTGAGGACAACCCTAGACCAACTGTGCAATATCTTCCAGAGAGTGGTCATCCAGTGGATACCATCACACTGTAATATACACGGAAACGAATGCACAGACAAATTAGCTAAAGAAGGAGGGAGATTACCACAAGAGAACCATCTGGTCAGCTACGATGAAGCCAAATCAATCATCAAAGGCCAGTACCATGAAAAATGGAAACGAGAACACCCAAAGTATAACGAGAGGGATAGATACCTCCAACTATCAAGGAGGGATCAAGTCATCTTACTTCGCCTACGCACTGGCTATAATAGAATGAGAAACCACATGTTCACCAAACTCAAAATAGGAACTACCAGCCAATGCCACTGTGCACTGGATAACATGACAACAAAACATGTTCTACAGGATTGCCCCCAGTACACAGACCTGAGAAGGACAATGTGGTCCACACCGACCTCGCTGGAAGAGAAACTATACGTGGCAACCGAATCACTTAAACAGACCGCTGCCTTCATGAGAAAGTCCGGAATCCTAGTCTGAATGACGTCATGATCACAGAAGAAGAAGAAACTGAGCTAGTCAGTTTGTATTTATTTTGCTTCATCTTCTAAGTCTTCTTCATTTTCTCATTCATCACCTCGATTCTCAGAGATTTTTTTAAAGAAAATAAAAATGAAGTTTTTCTCTGTTCAGACAGCTAAAATGATGCTGTTATCGAGTTTTAATCTTGTGCTTTCACTCAGGTTTAAACTTGACTTGTCTGTAACATTGCTGTCCAGATTTCTCCTTATTGTCTATTTTTCTATGATATTTAAATCCACCGCATTCTCACAGTGTGGGATAATCATTTTTGTTATCTTTATTTGTAATTCAAGTTGAGTCATGATTACTCCCTCTTTTGTTGTCTCATTTCTAGTGGCATTATTTCTGATCCAACGTTTTTCTTTATTTTATTAAATTCTTGTGCTGATAATCACCCACATTTCTCTTATTACAACTTATTACAACATACATTTAACTGAACAATAAATAATATGATTTGTTCACGCGAGAAGGCAATAAGAGCAAAATATGATCAATGAGTCATCAACAAACATTTTGAGAACAGAAAATTCAATGACCTACCACGAAAACGATTGACAAGTAATTTTATTAATAAAACACTAAAATAATTACAGAGCAGGAGAGATCAACAGAAGAACAGAAGAATGAAAACTATACCTCTCTTGGACGTTGAAAGACAAAAGAGAAAGGAAAGAAGAGGAAGGTCTAAATGAACTTTGTTTACATAAATATTAAATAATTTCTGAATTTTAAAAATAAAAAATGAAAAAAAGTTGATGGTACATTAACTGATTAGACATATTAAAATTTGTTTAGGTACATTAATATGTGGCTGTAGAGTTGTGGTTTTAAAGAATAATGTTGAGAATACCATATACAGGGGGAGCCGCGATAGCTCAGTGGTTAGTGAACTGGACTACCACGGACAAGGGGTAGGGTTCGATCCCAACTGACGGCTTCCGGGTTCACCCAGCCTTAAATGGGTACCGGATTTTTTTCTGGGAAAGTAAAGCAGCTCGGGCGTAATACCGACCACATTACCCCAAAAATCCTGTGCTGAAGGTCTGTAAAATATAGTGTCACTAACACCATATTCCCTATACGCCACTTGGCGTGACGGGGGTACTTTACTTTTTTTAATACCATATACAACCAAGAAGAGTAATGAACAAAATATGAAAGAGGTCAAAGCAAAGAGAGAGTTAATTTTCAATATTAGGAATAAACAATCATTGTTTTTTGGCCACGTAATAAGAAGGGAACAGCTGGAATAAAGGTAAAGTAAAGTACTGGACTTGAATCGGAGTCTTAGTACGTGAGTTTTCACCCATATGTGCTCGGCAGCCTATCCTGAAGTCTCCGAACACTTCTGAATAGTATCGCTTCAATCATCGAAACTCACGATGCGAGGCGACATTCCTCACCTTCCCAGAGTACTACCCTGGTACCCATTTCTGCCAACGGCTAGGTCGACTAGGGAGTATTTTTCTCCAACCACGAGTACAATTCAAACTCTTCCATCTGGAATTGAACACAGGTTGTCCGAACGTCGGTAGCCCTGTCGGGTGGTTTTCCCAACTAAGCTACCGCGGCCCCCAAATAGCAGCTGGAATATATTGTGACAACCGGGAAAATTGAGGACGAAGGAGTAGAGGGAAACAAAGAAAAAAGATTCCAGACAGCTTAAGAGAATGATTTAGGAGAAGGTTAAGAACAAAAACGGCAAATAACTGTCGAGATCGAGAGTTGTGGAGAGACATGGCCACCTACGCCAGGAGGCATGGAGATTGATGATAATGATATCTACGACTTCACCACTGAAAAGACTAGGCCGATACTCACATACTTGGTGTAAACTGTTCTAAGATGCCTAACACGGAGGTAAAGTAAAGTCTTGATCAGCTGTGGGTCGTGGACAAAGTCATGACTACAGCAAGTCTAGTGACTTTCCAGTGAGAATGATAAAAGGCGCTGAAACAGCTGTTACATATAACACTATTATAGTATGTCTATCATGCTAATATTTAAATGGGATATATAAGACATGTGAAATAGTTCAGATTGACCCAACTACAAAGGTATTGTGATGGAAAACGAATAAAGGTATTACACGAAGAATAGCACAAAGATTGGAAGTGTATATATATATATATATATACTAAGTGAAACATCTACTAATGTTGAATAAGTGTGTTTGAAGTAATCTTTTCACCCGTGACATTTTTATTTGCTGTTGCGATATTAAAAATATTTGACATGGATTCGATCACAGTTGTGACTTCCAACAACAGTACACCATGTATCATCTGGTAACAATTATCAACAATATTTTTTCCCACCAAAAAAAAACGGTATAACGAGAGGGATGGAAACGTCCAACTATCAAGGAGGGATCAAGTTATCTTACTTCGTGAAGTTCCGACAGACTTTTATTTTCTCATAAATCTTACATAAATGTATAGGAACGAAAGACGAGCCAGAAAAGGCAACTTAAAAATAAAATTAGACGTCTTCTTTCAGTGGGTTACGCTGCCACCGGCACGTGTTGGTGATTCCCAGTGATATTGTCTGCTGGACCTACAAGTCCTGCCAGGAAACAACGCTTATTAACTGAGATAATGTAGCAAATATGAAGTGGGACTTTTAGGTCCCGTTAGGGCTGAAAGGGTTTTAATATTCTTTAAAATGTCGAATAATAATTGTTTTGTGTTAAATTAATTAATTTAACTAATTGCTGTTACATGTCTATTTTTTGTTTGTGAAACATTATTTATTACTGAGTCAGTATTGTTTGTGTTACGTATTGCTTAACGTTGTAAAGAGAATCGCTATGTGTATTAAATAAAATTAAAGCAGAATAAATGTCCTATTTTTGTGTTAAATTATATTTAATATTTATTTAACAAATGTTATATTTAACAAAATTAAATATGAATCGATGTAGAGTAAATGTCTGCGTGTGTGCGTGTGTTGCTTCCACATAACGTCCTTCTATTGACAGGCGGCAAGGTGGGGCAACTCGAGCCAATACAGAAGTACAGAAAAAAAAAAGGAAACGAAAGAAAAAACATGTTCACGTCTGTTATATAGTTTCTCTTTTATGAAATTTATTCTTTTGTACTCGCCATTATAAAAAAAAAACCAGGAATGCTTGAAATGAAAGCGGGTTTTCTGAAGCTAAATCACCAAAGTAAAAAATAATTAAACATGGTTCTAATTCAAAACAACCAGATCTGAGGATATTGATGGCGTGGGCAATCAGGCTTAATGTCAGAACGTAATTTTTAAAAATTTGGTCTGGAAATGGGGAAAACCCTGGCCAGCCCTGCAAGTCTTCACAAAACTCCAATGATGGATCCACAGAAAAAGGCCAAACTATTCATCTCAAAAGCCAAACTGAATGACTGAAAATAATTGAGCGGTTTAATCGAGTTTTGCCAGCCAGTTTTACCGTCTGTTTTTGTTTGGAAAGAAAGGAGAGAAAAATACAATGACTGATCATCGTGGGTTCTGGTAACAGACGATTGAAGACAATGTTTCTCGCGAGAGACGCCTTTAAACGAGACCTGCATCCCGTTTCTCCACGTAAATCCCTCTATTCAGATACGAGAAAACTCTTCCTTTATAGTTGCTTCGATTGTAGAAGATTTCATTGCAGGATATTTCATTGTAGGAGATTTCATTGTAGAAGATTTCATTGTAATGATTTCATTGAAGAAGATTTCATTGTAGGATATTTCATTGTAGAAAATTTCATTTTAGAAGATTTCATTGTAATGATTTCATTGTAGAAGATTTCATTGTAGGATATTTCATTGTAGAAGATTTCATTGTAGAAGATTTCATTGTAGAAGATTTCATTGTAATGATTTCATTGTAGAAGATTTCATTGTAGGATATTTCATTGTAGATGATTTAATTGTAGAAGATTTCATTTTTAGAAGATTTCATTGTAGAAGTTCTCTCTCTCTCTCTCTCTCTCTCTCTCTCTCTCTCTCTGCGATCAAGACTCAATCAGAGTAGGATTCCAGACTCTCTCATGAAGTCAGCTGTCTGTTTAAGCGAATCGATTGCCCCATATAGTTTTTCTTCCTGGGATGTGGGTGTGGACCACATTGTTCTTCTCAGGTCTGTGTACTGGAGGCAATCCTGTAGAACATGTTTTGTAGTCACATTGTCCAGTGTACAGTGGCATAGGCTAGTTGTACCTATTTTGAATTTGGTGAACATGTGATTTCTCATTCTATTGTGGCCAGTGCGTAGGCGAAGTATGATGACTTGATCCCTCCTTGATAGTTGGTGGTATCCGTCACTCTCGTTATGCTTTGGGTGTTCTCGTTTCCATTTTTCATGGAACTGACCCTTGAGGATAGATTTGGCTTCATTATAACTGAGCGGATGGTTCTCTTGCGGTAATATCCATCCCTCTTTAGCTAATTTGTCTGCGCGTTCGTTCCCGTGTATATTACAATGTGATGGTATCCACTGAAAGACTACTCTTTGGAAGTTATTGCATAGTTGGTCCAGGGTTGTTCTCAAGTCATCTAGTTCATTGTTCTTGGGGCTTTTTAGAGCTGCTAGTACTGACAGTGCATCAGTCAGAATCACCAATTTATTGTGCATGTTATTTTTGTGTTGAGTAGCCAGTATTGCAGCATCTCTGATGGCCTCAGTTTCTGCTTTAAAGTTGTTTGAGAATTTTCCAGTAGCTATTGACTTGGTGATCTCGTCCTGATTATTCAGCGTCAAGAACACACCTCCCCCTCCATTTCTGGTGGCATTTGTAGCAGACATCTGTGTATATGTTGGGCCAAGAGTCTTGTAGGTAGGTATCGTGTATTTGTTTTTCTGATACGTATTTTCTTTCTGTGTCTGATTGGGTGCCTTTTTTCATGATTCATGTTAAATTTTCTTTAAGTTCTGGTATTTTATGCTTTCCATGAGGAGACATACCAGATGGGCCCAAGGGTTTCAATATTGTATGAGAAAGTACTGGGTCTCCAGTAGTTAGTTCATAGGCAATTGCAGCGAAGTTGCTCCTCTTTAGTCGTACAATTCCGGAACCAGTTATTCTTTGGTGCATGGGGTGGCTAAGGAGCCTTCTATATTTCTTCGCTTGTTGCAATACTTTAGTGACCCGTCTGTCATCTAAGGGTTGTAAATCTGTTACTGTTTCTAGAGTCTTGATAGGTGTAGATTTCATAGCACCAGTGATGATACGGGCAGCTTGGTTCTGTGTTCTGTTAATTTTCTCTCTCTCTCTCTCTCTCTCTCTGCGTTCAGGACTCAATCAGAGTAAGGATTCCAGACTCTCATGTGAAGTCAGCTGTCAGGCTAAGTGTGTTGATCGCCCCCACAGACAGAACATCACAATTAGAGTCTGTCAGATCCACTCTGACTGAACACCCGTTAATACGTTGCACTGTGTTCTGCGCCAGTGGCCCAGTGCATCCGATTTCAGCCAGCATTTTATTCGGGTTTGCTTTCCCTAGCCTTTGATTGTCCCCAATCTTCCTGCAAGGCAGCAGACGATCTTTTCTGTAGGGGATTCTGCCCTTAGATGGTAGGCCCTCCCAGGTTTACGAGCACCATCTGCCCGAGTCACTAGAGGTGACTAATACAGACACGGACACACAAAGATGTGAGATGTGACTAACACAGACATACACACACAAAGATGTGAGATGTGACTAACACAGACACGCACACACAAAGATATGAGGTGTGACTAATGCAGACATGCACACAGCGATACGAGGCATGACTAACACTGACACACATCAAGATATATGACACATGACTAACATAAACATGCACATAAAGATATGAGATATAACTGGCATTGACATGCACACACAAAGATATGACACATGCCTAACATAGACATGTACACAAAGATAAGAGATATGACTAACATAGATATGCACACACAAAGATATGAGATGGGACTAACATAGCCATGCACACACAAGGATAATAGATGTGACAAACACAGACATGCACACACAAAGATATGAGACATGACTAACATAAACATGCACACAAAGATATGAGATATCACTAACCCAGACATGCACACACAAAGATATGACATATGACTAACACTGGTACACACTAAGATATGAGATATGACTACACAGACACACATAAAGATATGAGACATGATTAACACGGACACACCGAGATATGAGACATGACTAACATGACACACACCAAGATATGAGCCATGGCCAGCACACACAAGCTAAGATATGAGCCATGGCTAGGACAGAAACACAGCAAGATATGAGCCATGGCTTCACTAAAAAACACCAAAAAATGAACCATGTCTAGCACAGAAACACATTAAAGTGTCCATATGCTTGGGCTTGTTGTAGTCGGCAGATTCTTCTGAACGTGGGAATCACAGGTTTCGTTAAACAGTTGTCCGGAGATTTCAGAGTGCAGTCTGACGCATAGAACGTTCTCTTGCATGTACAGATTCCCGATTGACTGTTGACAGGTGTCGTTGAAACAGTTGTCCGGACATTTGAGAGTACATATGATGTCACAGCCATCAGAACACATCTGTTCGCACTGTAGCCCAAAATTACCATCTGGACAAGTGTCATTACAGGCATAGCCAAGATGTTTACATTGTAGGCATTTTCCAGATTTTTCCTCAAATAAAGGACAGACACTGAGACAAGACCCGGAACAGTCGTGTCCATAGATCTCATGTGAACAGTAGCCGTGACAAGTACCGATGATGACATTGCAGCCTTTACTACACCCACTACACACTGCACAAAACGACAAGAATGCTCGTCGAGACAATAGGTGTCTGTAAATGTTTGCACCTCACATACCGTCAGTGCACTGTCGGTCTGCGAAATGGTCGGTGAGAACTCAATCTTAATGTGTGTCATTGACGTTTGTGTTTTGACTACAATAGTGTTGACAGATAAATTAGGGTAGGATATATCATTATACTGGAACACTACTCCGCCACTGTCAGAGAAAGCCTTTAGAGTGGCATTCTTTATCCGAATCATAGTGCTAGGTCGATGATAGATTCGAATGATGTGAGTCTTCTGGGGCGTTGCAAAGTTCAGATACCAGTAAACAGAATTGATTCCACTTCTACATTGTGTGTGTGTGTGCAGTCATTGTCATAGAGATTGGTCTTTCTTTTGTTAATTTTGATAAGGTGTGATTTGGAAGCCATAGCCCAGGCTGTGACTCCATACTCTAGAACTGGTCTGACTCTTCCTATGTATAGTCTTTTCAAAATATTGCTGTCTGCCCCCCCCCCCCCCCCCCAGTCCGTTCCTGCCAATTTCTTCATAATATTTGTTCGTTTTCTGGCTTTTTTCTTGCTCCGTCTATCTGATTTTTCCAAGTCATTCTGCGATTCATGGTGACGCCAAGATATGTTGGGTTTTGGTCAATAGGGAGTGTACGGTCTTTTATCTTCAAATTTGCAGAGAGTGTGTTTCTTGATAGGCTGAAAATTGTATATGTATTTTTTTTTCGTTGATTGGTAAGAACCAGGTTTTCGTCCATTTTTCAAGTTCACCTAGGGCATCTTGCATCCTGGGTTTAATAATAGTGTGTGTCACTTTCTGTTGAGGGCACTACTTCTTCTTTCCTTCCTCATTTGTCTTTCAGCGTTGATGGGAGTGATAATTTTGCTCTTCTTTTCGCCTTTGTTGCTGTTACGTTTCCTAGTGTTTCTAATATTCCGTCAATCCATCGTTTTCGTTTTCGGCCTTTGATTTTGGTGTTCTGGCACCGTTTTTTTTAATGCTCGTTGTGTTATTTTTTTTTGTCTTTCTGGCTTGTCACGTGGCCAAAACCATTTTATATGTTTTTTTTTTAAATATAATCTATGGCGGGGGTTATTTTTAGCATTTTTCTCAGTTCTTCATTTCTGATCATATCTCTCAGACTGTTTCCTGTCATTCGTCTAACACAATTCATCTCAGTAGAGGTTATTTTCTTATTGTTCTTGCATCTATAGTCCAGGACTGAGGGTACGCTTTTATTAAACCATTTCCCAAGCCATAGTCTGTGCCATATAACGGAAACATGGTCACTACTGGCGCTAAAAGAACACAAATGTGGGCGTTAGTGAAACTTAACTTGACGGGATTATTAATTGCTACTTGATGTGTTAATTATAAGAAATAAATGTTTTAAATATTTATGAAGACGGTTCAACAATGATTGATAGGATTGAACGTTGATACGGTAGTGTGTTTTCATTCTTGATTGTTGATAATGTAGTGTAATTCAATCACGATTGTTTTTAAGGGTGTGTGTTTCATTCATGATTGTTGTTAAAGTAGAGTGTTTCATTCATGATTGTTGTTAAGGTAAAGTATTTCATTCATGATTGTTGATAAAGGTAGAGTGTTTCATCCATGATTGTTGTTAAGGTACAGTGTTTCATCCATGAATGTTGTTAAGGTAGAGTGTTTCATTCATGAATATTTATAAGGTATAGTGTTGCATTCATGATTGTTGATACGGTAGAGTGTTTCATCCATGATTATTCTTAAGGTAGAGTGTTTCATCCATGATTGTTGATAAGGTAGAGTGTTTCATTCATGAATATTGATAAGGTAGAGTGTTTCATTAATGATTGTTTTTAAGGGTGTGTGTTTCATTCATGATTGTTGTTAAAGTAGAGTGTTTCATTCATGAATATTGATATGGTAGAGTGTTTCATTCATGATTGTTGATAAGGTAGAGTGTTTCATTAAATGATTGTTTTTAAGGGTGTGTGTTTCATTCATGATTGTTGTTAAAGTAGAGTGTTTCATTTATGAATATTTGTAAGGTAGAGTGTGTCATTCATGAATATTGATAAGGTGGAGTGTTTCATTAATGATTGTATTTAAGGGTATGTGTTTCATTCATGAATATTGATAAAGTAGAGTGTTTCATTCATGAATATTTATAGGGTATAGTGTTGCATTAATGATTGTTTTTAAGGGTGTGTGTTTCATTCATGATTGTTGATAAAGTAGAGTGTTTCATTCATTAATATTGATAAGGTAGAGTGTTTCATTCATGAATATTGATAAGGTAGAGTCTGTCATTAATGATTGTTGTTAAGGGTGTGTGTTTCATTAAGGAATATTGATAAGGTAGAGTGTTTCATTCATGATTGTTGATAAGGGTGTGTGTTTCAGATTCGATTATTCAGAATTCTCTTCAATATTACGAGCGAGGCTTCGTTGATGCAATGATAGTATTCCTTTGACAGACACACACACACACACACACGTACACACACCCACACAAAACAACTATTTTAATGACATTTTCCCGTTACTGGGGTCTGCCATATGAAATTGTTGGATCGGAGAATAAAGGCCGCTTGTTCAGTGCAGTTGTCGTTACGTATTCGGGTATGAGTTTTTATTTCACCCAGATAGGAAAGAAAAACGTTTGACCCTAATTTTGTTCAAACCCATCGTCTCCTGATTTGGAAGCAGACGCGCTGTTGTTTCGTCAACTCGCTCTGCTCCATTGATAACTGTGTAACGTAACAGTTAAATAAATGCAAAATGATATTAATCAGCTAAATTAATTGAGAGACGAGACAAACATTTCGACATCAGGTAAAAAATAAAAATATGCAAAGATCAACAAATGCGAGTCGTGGTCTCCACGTTTGTCACTTTGTCCTTCCAGGTGATACCAAGAATAAGACTCAGACATCACATATGGAATGCATTTAGCCTTCCCTCATGCTTTGCGTAAGTTATCCAAGATTCGCTGCCACAAAGAAGGATAGTAATGATGCACGCATTGTAAACTGCGACCTTTGTTTTAATTATCAGTTTGCTGTTTTGCCACACAGGCATAAATCTGATAAACAAATCAATGTTTGACTTTAGTATTTACATTTCCTTATTTATTTATAATAATATTTGTTTGTCTTTGTATGAGGAAGATGCTATGCAATCCATTTTTGACAATAGAAACAAGAAAAAAAAGTTCTTAAATGTTATGTAGAGCCAGTCTTAACATATGGATGTGAATCATGGACAATAGGACAATAGACAATAAAATCACTGGGGTCTGTAGAAATGTGGTTTTACAGAAGATTGTTTTGAATACCATGGACAGCTAAGAAGAGTAATGAAAACGTCCTCAAAGATGCCAAAGCAAAAAGAGAGTTAATTTCCAATATTAGGAAGAGGCAGTCATCATTTGTTAACCATGTAATGAGAAGAGAGCAACGTGAATATATTGTAACTTCTGGGAAAACTGAGGGACGAAGAGATAGAGGGAAGCAAAGAAAAAAGATACCAGACAACTTAAGAGAATGGTTTGGCAGAAGGTCAACAACAGAAATGATAAATAACTGTGGTGATCGAACGTTGTGGAGAGACATTATCACCTACACCAGCAGGCACGGCACTGGATAATGATGATGTCTTTGTATCATTTTGTTTTGTACCTGAAGAAGGCTTTTGCCGAAACATCATAGTTTGTCTCGTCTCTCTATTAGTTTAGCTGCATGATACCCTGTTATGTGTATTTTACTTTGTTTTCTGTAGTTTCTGCTCGCTGCCGTTTAGAGTGATTACCATTTTACATCTGTGCTTATATTATCCTTTGATAAATGAGACGAGTATTTCAGACACATTTGTTGATTATCTCATAAATTAGAGAGTCGGTGTGAGAACAGACAAAAGAAGTAACCAGTTTATACATGGTAACCTGCGCGTTTCATCCGTTTTAGTCGTGTTTCATTATTCCAATTGTTTACGTTCAATGATGATATCGTATGACAGGGAACAGATGGTTCTAACCACTTTCTGTGCGGTTTTGCCTTATGTCTTTTAGCGTGTCCTGAGATTGCTATTATTGGGGGGGGGGGGGGGGGGAAGAAGGACTACAGCTACCTTTCTTTGTTCGAGAGATGAGATAGTAATTCGGATGATTCTACTGGCACGGATGGTTGAGCAATTAGGGATTTTAATTCGTTTGCAGCGATACCGGGGCCTTTCATAACCATAACCATAATCATTCTATATCCAGTTCTCTCACTGTTTCGAAGCATTTATATTATCTGCATGAGACTATCACAATACGAACATTTGCATGTACTGAACATAGATTACAGTGCACAGTTGTTTACTTTAGTAAAGATTATAGAATAAGAAGAAAAGAAATAACGCGTTATCATGATCATATAAGGAGCCGCGATAGCTCAGTGGTTAGTGAACTGGACATCAAAGGACAAGAGGTAGGGTTCGATCCTAACCGAAGGCTTCAGGGTTCACCCAGCCTTAAAATGGGCACCTGATTTTTTCTGGGAAAGTAAAGCGGCACGGGCGTAATACCGATAACATTACCCTAAAAATTATGTGCTGAAGGTCTGTAAAATTTATGGTCACTAACACCATATTCCCTATACACCACTTGGCGTGACGGGGGCACTTTACTTTACTTATGATCATATAACTTGTTGGAATTTTTACTTCCCTGACAGCCTCTCTGAGATTGTCAATGTCCTGTGCGAGATGGCCAGCGTCTGCAGCAGTCAATCCCAACTCCTCTGTGATATACCGGCACCAATTTTCCTCTCTCACGTTTACCTGAATCTATGCCCTCCATAATGATCGCAGCCATTATGTCGTTTTACATAACAAATGTATTTGTTTAATTTAAAATAAATTAAAAAAATTAAGCGGAAAATTTCAAAAATTTAGAACATTATATCATTTTAAATTAAAAGTCGGGGAAAGGGGAGGTGATGGGGGTGATGGGAGGAGGGCGGCCGTGGGTCCCTTTGAGGTACAAGTCGGCCTCAGGTCTGAAAGGGTCAATGTTCAAAGCCTACTAGAAGCAGTGGTGATTTTTAACAAAAAATAGGAAACAAATTAATCCGCTGTTTCTTTATGGCGTTAATGGAAAATTAATTTTCCGCGATTTCTTGGGGAGTGAAATCCGATGTGTAACCCTCTCAAATAACGGCAATAAACAGGAGGCCTCGTGTGCACTCGCGCAAGTTAAAGATCCCTTGGCATCTAAAGTCGAACAGGGCAGGTCATAAACATGGCCGCTTCGGAACAACAACATCGTCAGCAGGAACCTACTCACACTGTGGATCACAGTCCGGCTCACGGAGTTCGTGCACGTGGACCAGGATTCTCCTCGCATTTTCTTGAGGGCGGGGGGGGGGGCGGGGGTATCGGATCAATTATAGATTCTTCCAGTGTGCAGTGATGATGATCCAAATAACAAGAAGACAAAAAATATGTTTAACCCGGCTGGGAATATACAACAATCCACGTGGGTCCATTGTAAGCCCGAATATCAGAGAAAATATGAGCAACATCAAAGACAAACCAGCTTTCCCCATTGCTTACCAGCTTTCACCATTGCTAAGACATCCAAACATTTCTATGGCAGCTCAAGAACAACAAATGATATAAACCACGACACCTTTTGGGTATCAGTGAGAAGAGACAAGAAGAAGTTCAAAGACAAAGATAACACTACATAAAACAGTATGTTCTTCAAAGTTCTTCTACAATGTCAAACATGGGCATTAACAGTAAAATTAAAAAAAAAAAAACAGATACCGTCAAAAGAAGTGTCAGATGCATGACAAGAATAATTAACAGGTAAAGAAATGACACAACCATATAGAGTTAGCGTCACACTGGTAACGAATTACTTTAAAATAAAAAAGCAATAGATCCAATGGTTTCGACCAGTCATGTATAGTATATGCAAGGTAGTTGTAGCTCTGAACTGTCTCCAGGTCTTTTCCTTCCATTTTGATATCCACTTGTGGGTTTTGAGTATTATCTTTGTTTTTGATCATAGTTTTAATCTTTTTGATACATTCATGTCTAATCCATATTTTTACTTGTCTTGTTTATTTCATTAAGTAATTGTTGTAGATCTTTTTGGATTTTCTGCTAGTGATACAACGTCATCAGCATATCTTTGGTTATTAATTATCTTTCCATTAATGTTAAGGCCTGGCATGTCTGTGATGATTTTAAAGATTTGCTCAGTGTTTTTAGATTGCCTCAAACTGTGCAATTTCCCTCAAAGCTGGAAGGCAAGATAAATGGAGAAAAGTAAAGCAAAGTTAAGTTATGTCGTGTAAATTAACGAGCGCTTGTGATGCTAATTTTATAACCGTTGAAAGTATTCACGAATGCATACGAAGGGGAGAAAAAGTGAAGATTTAGTAGAGGGTAACATATTTTCCTGCATAATGCAATTATAATAATTACAGGTAAACGTGAAATTTATGGTTATGTTTGGCTAAATGTAGCCGTTATGAGCGTGGAGTGGCTAAGAACATATATTAGAGTCAACTGAACAGGCTATAATTGATAGCATTAAGATTGATTGATTTGATTACAATGCAGGAACCGACACCACTCAGGGTTTTTGTCATTGATAATTGAGTTGTCCTTCCAGGAAAAATATCCTGCAATGTCGTATTCGTTTTGATTAAAATAACGTTATAACTGACATGTGAGGTTATAAATGGATATTTCACTTCAGAATGTGTAAAATTATTCAGTTTTTCTAAGTTTTTTTTTATTACAAGAACTAATCCATTAAATTATCACAAACACAAGCATTAATCAAGCTAGAAAGTTTATATTTTTATGTGAAATCGTTGAACCACTCTCACACAGTACCGATTTTAAAAATAAGGGGAATGTTGCGTATTTAGGGTTGTTCAATTAGAAGGTTGTAACGCTTCTAGAATGATAGCTTAAACTGGGGAGTGGGTGGTCTAGTGGTAAGACGTCAGCATTTGGACAGAGAGGTCATGGTTACTTCATGGCTTCACCCTCTTTCTGCGTAAAGTGATCCGATATTTAGCAGTCTAAAAAAAAACAGGAGGTCTCGTGTGCACTTGCGCACGTGAAAGAATTGTTGGCATTTAAAGTGGAAAAGGGTAGTCCTAAATTGCCGTTGCCCAGGCAAAATAATATTAATTAAATGTACCCATGCCACAAACGTGTCTTAATCTAAGGTGCAAATATCATGGCTCTGTCGTAAACTAGCGACACGGCGCATTCACTTAACGGGTGAACGCTAAGAAAAAGAAGAAGAACTAAAATACAACAATAAGCATAAAGTAAACAACTGTGCACTGATTTCTTAGCAAACAAATCGGTGTGCAGTCTCCAATACCAGGGTGCCAACTATAGTCGGCATACAACTAAAACAATTAGAGGAATTGTAATACCTAGGAAGTCTAGTAACAAGAAACAATTCACAAACGGCATAAACAGACGGAAGATGCAACAAAGCTTGTAAAGTCATTGGACAGCTATCGCCAATATTGTCCAACAAGGAAATAACTCTAGAGGCAAAACGTAGACTCTACAATACAATCTTCGTCTCAACGTTGTGCTACCAATGCAGTACCCTAGATGCAAGAACAATAAGACAAATAACCCCACTTTAGTTGAAATGTGTTAGACGAATGACAGGAAACAGTCTGAGAGATAAGATCAGAAATGAAGAACAGAGAAAAAAGTTTGGAATAACCCCCGTCATAGAATATATAAAGAAACAACATATAAAATGGTTTTGCCACGTGATAAGGCAGGAAGATGAAAACACAACACGATCAATAAACGTTATGAGAACACCAGACTCAAGGGTTGACCATAAAAAAAAGATGGAGTGACAGAAAAGAAGAAGAACTAAAATACAACAATAAGCATAAAGTAAACAACTGTGCACTGATTTCTTAGCAAACAAATCGGTGTGCAGTCTCCAATACCAGGGTGCCAACTGACGACTTCAGGTCATGTTTGACATAAGCCGGAAGGTTCACCGCATATCAATATTCAATATGTTCCAAATTCAACTGTACATTTTCACGGTCTAAAGTCTATACACTCATCATCTGCAGTTGTAATATTATATCTGGGAATAATCAAAGCCTCTGGAAACGCTCTAAACAAAGCCGGCATCCCAACTAATGGTACCTTGAGGCCAGCGCATCCTTTCTTCCATAGCCATTAAACCGGCAAGTATAGGTCAATAAATTCACATCAGTCTCTGATGTGTCGTGGTCATCATTTACAAAATTGAACATGTCGTTCAGATTTGATTTTACTTAGAATCCCTCTCTCTTGGATTTGTTTTTCTATTGCTACCACCAGAACTAGACGACCTTCATCATCATCATTTTGAGTGCCGTGTCCGCATTGAAGATTGGCTACCATGGAGCGCCATTCCGCTCTGTTTCTTGCTTTGATGGTGCAGGTTGTTTTAGGCTGACTGCCATTCTTTTGGTGTTACTCGTCCAAGTTAGTCTTGGTCTGTCTTTGACTCTTTTATCTTGTATTTTCTTGTATTTGAAGTTTTAAGACTTCATCGTTTGTTTTCTTTCATTTCCATCCAAATCTTCCTATTTTTCTATAAATCCACATTTAAAAAAACTCAGATTTTTGGGGTTCTGTTTTCTTGTCTAATGTCCATGTTTCTGCACCATTCAGGAATGTTAAGAAGATATAACATATTGATATTCTTAGTTTAAGTCCTGGTGGTTAGACGTCCTTACTACGGTACATTTCTTTCTTTCTTTTCTAGACTTCTGCTTCCGTGGCCCTTTAACGTTTTTCTGCTACCACTGTCTACATTTTGTCCTGACTGCATCTGTTTAGTATTTTCTGATTACTGATTATTTTGGTTTCAATTCTCTGGTTCTTTTCCACAGCTAAGTCTATAAGATAACATCATAACGTCTTCCTTTATTTTGTACTGAAGCAAAGAGTTCACATAAATCTTTATTTTGTACTGAAGCAAAGAGTTCACATAGATCTTTATTTTGTACTTAAGCAAAGAGTTCACATAGATCTTTATTTTGTACTGAAGCAAAGAGTTCACATAGATCTTTATTTTGTACTGAAGCAAAGAGTTCACATAGATCTTTATTTTGTACTGAAGCAAAGAGTTCACATAGATCTTTATTTGTACTGAAGCAAAGAGTTCACATAGATCTTTATTTTGTACTGAAGCAAAGAGTTCACATAGATTTTTATTTTGTACTGAAGCAAAGAGTTCACATAGATCTTTATTTTGTACTGAAGCAAAGAGCTCACATAGATCTTTATTTTATACTGAAGCAAAGAGCTCACATAGATCTTTATTTATTCAAAGCAAATAGCCCACATAGATTTTTATTTTATACTGAAGCAAAGAATTCACATAGATCTTTATTTTATACTGAAGCAAAGAATTCACATAGATCTTTTTTTTTGGACTACGGCTGTCATGGACAGATCTTTAAATACTGATTAAAGTAACGGACATGAATTATTATCGATATATCTGTTGTTAGCTTCTATTAGTGGTGAAGAGGGTTTACAGTGTTATTGTTATAGGTTAAAGTGGGTTCAGAGACAGCTAGTGATGGCTTGGAGGCTGTTATTGTTATAGGTTAAAGTGGGTTCAGAGACAGCTAATGAGGGCTTGGCTGTTATTGTTATAGGTTAAAGTGGGTTCAGAAACAGCAAATGAGGGCTTGGCTGTGATTGTTATAGGTTAAAGTGGGTTCAGAGACAGCTAATAATGGCTTGGCGGCTGTTATTGTTATAGGTTAAAGTGGGTTCAGAGACAGCTAATGATGGCTTGGCGGATGTTATTGTTATAGGATAAAGTGGGTTCAAGAGAGTTCAGAGACAGCTAATCAGGGCTTGGCTGTGATTGTTATAGGTTAAAGTGGGTTCAGAGACAGCTAATGATGGCTTGGCGGATGTTATTGTTATAGGATAAAGTGGGTTCAAGAGGGTTCAGAGACAGCTAATGATGGCTAGCCTATTATTGTTATAGGATAAAGTTCGTTCAAGATAGTTCAGAGACAGCTAATGAGGACATGGCTGTTATTGTTATAGGTTAAAGTGGGTTCAAGAGGGATCAGAGACAGCTAATGAGGACATGGCTGTTTTTGTTATAAGTTAAAGTAGGTTCAAGAGGGTTCAGAGACAGCTAATGAGGGCTTGGCTGTTATTGTTATAGGTTAAAGTGGGTTCAGAAACAGCAAATGAGGGCTTGGCTGTTATTGTTATAGGTTAAAGTGGGTTCAGAGACAGCTAATGAGGGCTTGGCAGATATTGTTATAGGTTAAAGTAGGTTCAAGAGGTTTCAGAGACAGCTAATGAGGGCTTGACTGTTATTGTTATAGGTTAAAGTGGGTTCAGAGACAGCTAATGAGGGCTTGGCTGTTATTGTTATAGGTTAAAGTAGGTTCAAGAGGTTTCAGAGACAGCTAATGAGGGCTTGGCTGTTATTGTTATACGTTAAAGTGGGTTCAAGAGGTTTCAGAGACAGCTAATGAGGGCTTGACTGTTATTGTTATAGGTTAAAGTGGGTTCAGAGACAGCTAATGAGGGCTTGACTGTTATTGTTATAGATTAAAGTGGGTTCAGAGACAGCTAATGAGGGCTTGGCTGTTATTGTTTTAGTTAAAGTGGGTTAGAGACAGCTAATGAGGGCTTGGCTGTTATAGGTTAAAGTGGGTTCAGAGACAGCTAATGAGAGCTTGGCTGTTATTTTTATATGTTAAAGTGGTTCAAGAGGTTTCAGAGACAGCTAATGCGTGCTAGGCTGTTATTGTTGTAGGTCAAAGTGGGTTCAAAGATATCTAATGAGACCAATACTGGGACTGAACGAGCATCACAAGGACAGGTGTGTCATATGGCCGTTTAAATCGGGTGCATTTTTACATACTCTCCACCCCGAAAGTTTGCCTTACTCTCATTAACTCATTGAACTTTCTTCACTCCTGCACTTAACCTTAAAATAATTTCATTGGTTGAAGTGGTCTGACGTTATTTCCGCGCATTTCATCAGTGATCTACATAGAAGTATGTGTGTTCTTCCGGTGTTGGATTGTGCGAACTTTTGGGAGCATGTGAAGTGACGTAATACCCTAGTTAAAGGCAAATTGGAAGGGAAGGTACAAGGGAGACGAGGCAGACCAAGACTAATGTGAACCAATAACATCAAAAGATAGACCGGTGAAACAACATTGACCATCAAGACAAGAGACAGAGTAAAATGGTGGTCCACAGCAGCCAACCTTCGATGTGGAGACGGCACCCAATGATGGTGATGGAGCATCCAAGCACAAACCCATCTGGTATTCGGTCCTGTATTTTTATATTCAACATTTTCCTAGAAGTGAATATGGAGGTAGGTCTTATGTTAGAGGTGAGTCCTATGTTGGAGGTGAGTCTGATTTTGGAGGTGGGCCCTATGTTTGATTTTGGTCCGATGTGGGAGGTGGGTCTGATATTGGAGGTGGATCTAATGTTGAAGGTGGGTCCGATGTTGGAGGTGGGTTTGATAATGGAGGTGGGTCTAATATAGGAGGTGGGTCTGATATTGGAGGTTGGTTCGATTTTGAAGGTGGGTCTGATTTTGGAGGTGGGTCCGATGTTTGAAGTTGGTCCGATGTTGGAGGTTTGTTTGATATTGGACCTGGATCCAATGTTGGAGGTGAGTCTTATATTGGAGGTTGGTTCGATGTTCGACAGGGTAAGACTCCAGCAAAAATAGCCATTTACTTTGATGCTACTACTTGTCTACGACAAGATATTAGTTCGAAGTTTCTCGAAGCATTGTTTTCCTTGACATTTCTTGTTGTTGTGATTGTGTACCTGTTGAGACTTGTCGAGAAAGGCACGGCTGAAGCTACCGAAACAAGACAAAGCAGAAACGACATTACCCTAGTTAGTTCAGAGAGACAACACACAGCAGAAACGACATTACCCTGGTTAGTTCAGAGAGACAACACATAGCAGAAACGACATTACCCTGGCTAGTTTAGAGAGACAACACAAAGCAGAAACGACATTACCCTGGCTAGTTCAGAGAGACAACACAAAGCAGAAACGACATTACCCTGGTTAGTTAAGAGAGACAACACATAGCAGAAACGACATTACCCTGGTTAGTTAAGAGAGACAACACATAGCAGAAACGACATTACCCTGGCTAGTTCAGAGAGACAACACAAAGTAGAAACGACATTACCCTGGTTAGTTAAGAGAGACAACACAAAGTAGAAACGACATTACCCTGGCTAGTTCAGAGAGACAACACAAAGCAGAACCGACATTACCCTGGTTAGTTCAGAGAGACAACACAAAGCAGAAACGACATTACCCTGGTTAGTTAAGAGAGACAACACAAAGTAGAAACGACATTACACTGGCTAGTTCAGAGAGACAACACAAAGCAGAAACGACATTACCCTGGTTAGTTAAGAGAGATAACACAAAGCAGAAACGACATTACCCTGGCTAGTTCAGAGAGACAACACAAAGCAGAAACGACATTACCCTGGTTAGTTAAGAGAGACAACACAAAGCAGAAACGACATTACCCTGGCTAGTTCAGAGAGACAACACAAAGCAGAAACGACATTACCCTGGTTAGTTCAGAGAGACAACACAAAGCAGAAACGACATTACCCTGGCTAGTTTAGAGAGACAACACAAAGCAGAAACGACATTACCCTAGTTAGTTCAGAGAGACAACACAAAGCAGAAACGGCATTACCCTGGTTAGTTTAGAGAGACAACACGTAGCAGAAACGACATTACCCTGGCTAGTTTAGAGAGACAACACAAAGCAGAAACGACATTACCCTGGCTAGTTCAGAGAGACAACACAAAGCAGAAACGACATTACCCTGGCTAGTTCAGAGAGACAAGACAAAGCAGAAACGACATTACCCATGGCTAGTTCAGAGAGACAACACAAAGCAGAAACGACATTACCCTGGCTAGTTCAGAGAGACAACACAAAGCAGAAACGACATTACCCTGGCTAGTTCAGAGAGACAACAAAAAGCATAAACGACATTACCCTGGCTAGTTCAGAGAGACAACACAAAGCAGAAACGACATTACCCTGGCTAGTTCAGAGAGACAAGACAAAGCAGAAACGGCATTACCCTGGTTAGTTCAGAGAGACAACACAAAGCAGAAACGACATTACCCTGGTTAGTTCAGAGAGACAACACAAAGCAGAAACGACATTACCCTGGCTAGTTCAGAGAGACAACACAATGCAGAAACGACATTACCCTGGCTAGTTCAGAGAGACAACACAAAGCAGAAACGACATATTGGCTAATTCAGAGAGACAACACAAAGCACAAACGACATTACCCTGGCTAGTTCAGAGAGACAACACAAAGCAGAAACGACATTACCCTGGCTAGTTCAGAGAGACAACACAAAGCAGACACGACATTACCCTGGTTAGTTCAGAGAGACAACACAAAGCAGAAACGACATTACCCTGGCTAGATCAGAGTCAAAGGAATTATCGTTTGATTGTTTAAAAACAATAGATGGTGCAAACCATCTTTGAACCGACTCTAAAATCAAAAAGACTTCAGCGTGAACATCGTCATTATTAATAGTGGGATAACAACAGGTCTACAGGAATCACAATTGTAAATCCGTCATCATCACTATTATCAACATTCACACATTCACATCAACTTAATTACCTTTCTCCCCATTTCATATAACCATAACTATTTTGGGGTTTTCATTTCCGTTTATTAATTCCCTTGAAATCTTCATTTATTCTTCATAAATCTAGACTAGATCAATTCTTTTCTTTGCGATAAATGAGCATACGAAAGGGAGAGAACTCGACACAATTGAAACGCTAGATGAGAAGGGGAGAGAAGTAGTGTCTGTTTCGAGCCAGATAAAAAGTAGACCTGGGACATCAAATTCGTTTAGCTTTCGCTTTTACTGGAGGATTGCATGCGTTGAGAACCCACGTCGTGGGAGCTGGCTGGAGAGATAATTTAAGAGAGGGCACTCCGAAAAGTGCTCTTTGTGGCCTTTAGAAACAAGTGAAGAAGGACATCTCTGTTTTGCCGTGATATTTTGACATCTTTTCTGGGTTTATTTAGATTTTGTCGTTTTTTTTTTCATGTCTACCGTTGTTGTAATCGTCACCATTATTATCTTCATGTCATTTGCTATTTAATTGTATTGTCATCTTCTTTCCTTTTACCACCAATATTACCACAGAAAACAAACACAATATGATCATAGCTTTCACATTAGCCAGGAAAAAACTTACGATCGAATAAAACAGAGAACAACTGTGGGAAATACTATCAGCGTGTGGAGTTAGATATCATGGAACAATCATAATTAAAAGTCTCTACACCAACAGCAGCTGCACAGTCAGAACAGTAGCAGGTTACACAGACCACTTCGAAGTTAGATCAGGTGTAAGACAGGGGTGCGTACTATCTCCCCATTACTTATTACATACATTGACTACATATACGAGTTAGCCAACCCAACGGAGACAGAGAACAGCAACGAGCTTCTGTTTGCAGACGATCAGGCACTAATACATGGAAAATTAGATCTACAAGAACACTTAAATAGACTCAACAGCACATACACAAAATACAACATGAAAATCAACATCAACAAAACAGAAGTCATTAATATCGCAAAGAAGAAACAGAACATCAACATAACTATAGACGGCATACAACTAAAACAATTAGAGGAATTGTAATACCTAGGACGTCTAGTAACAAGCAACAATTCACAAACGACATAAACAGACGGAAGATGCAACAAAGCTTGTTAAATCATTGGACAGCTATCGCCAATATTGTCCAACAAGGAAATAACTCTAGAGGCAAAACGTAGACTCTACAATACAATCTTCGTATCAACGTTGTGCTACCAATGCCAGTACCCTAGATGCAAGAACAATAAGACAAATAACCCCACTTTAGATGAAGTGTGTTAGACGAATGACAGGAAACAGTCTGAGAGATAAGATAAGAAATGAAGAACTGAGAACAAAGCTAGGAATAACCTCCGGCATAAAATATATATAGAAACAACATATAAAATGGTTTTGCCACGTGATAAGGCAGGAAGATCAAAACACAACACGACCCTTCAATAAACGTTATGAGAACACCAGACTCAAGGGTTGACCATAAAAAAAGATGGAGTGACAGAATATTAGAAGCACTAGGAAACATAACAGCAGCAGAAGCGAACATAAGAGCAAAAGACCGCAAATTATATTACCCCTCGGCGCCGGAAAGGCAAATGAGGAAGGAAAGAAGAAAAAATATTACTATCACCAATATAAACAATGAGTACAACTAAACAAATGACTTGTATTTCATTCACGCCAGTACGTGTGCATTTGTTATTTCTCTTAACGATCAACAAACTAAGGTATTTATATCTTACATTTCATCTCTTCCTTCTTTGTAGTTTTAGTTGGTCCACAGAGATCATATAGAGTAAATCTTCATTTCGATTGTCCGCTTGTGTTGTCCCTGTTTTATGAATATGTTAGCATGTATACCAAAAAGTCCTATATACAGAAACACATTAATAACTCACTTCTTTATCAAATTCAGTGGTTAGTGAACTGGACTACAAAGGACAAGAGGTAGGGTTCGATCTCAACCGACGGGTCCGGTTCACCCAGCCTTTAATGAGTACCGGATCTTTTTCTGGGAAAGTAAATCGACACGGGCGTAATACCGACCACATTACCCCAAAAATCATGTACCGAAGGTCTGTAAAATTTATGGTCAGTAATACCATATTCCCTATACGCCACTTGGCGTGACGGGGGTACTTTACTTTTTTACTTTTTTCTTTATCAAATTGAGGAACAGAGTGCCAAATGTAAATATACCTGTTTACAAATTTACCTATTTGGATTCTTTATTCATTTTCCTATTAATTCATGCTGGTCATTATTTGGTAGGTTTCATTTTCTATGAAATTCGCTGCATTCTGTCTGTGCAGGCAGGGGAGAGAACTAAAAATGCATTCAATAAAAACTGTTAATGTCACATTGACCTCAGTATCTGGTATGTCCAACACCGTGCTTGCAAACAAGCTTTGCAGCAGCTCAGCCAAGAACTCACAAGTCTCTGACTGAAATTCTGGGGAGTCGAATCCCATTCACGTCGAAGAGCAGCTTCCAGCTGTTACAGACTAGTGGGGGAACCTTGTGTAGTTATTGAGTTATTTGCGGGTCATCTTCATTGCACTCCGAACATGTCCATAGGTGCTCACATCCCCACCTTGTGTAGTCTCTGCGTCCACGCTCGTCCCACAGATGCTCTACTGGGGTCTGGTGATAGGGCACTCAGTCGTCACAACGTTGTGTTAGTGTAGATATTGCTGCGTAATGTGTGTGAACTTTCAGTGTTGGAGGAAAGGTAGATATGCCCCGCATTTTGAGAGAAAAGTTAATAATAACAAGATAAATAAATAAATTATGTTTCAAAAGAGAGAAATTGCGTCAGTTAGGAAGGTTCAGTGAAAAAAATGAAATAAATTAATGAAGAATTTGCGGTGTAAATATAAGACATTTTAATTAACAAAAACAAAATAATTTTTTTAAACTTGTAGTAATAGATTAGTGAATGAATCTCATTGTAAATAACAACAACAAATAAACAAGTGTGAAAATGTTCATCTATAATAACTGACACATTAATGTGAATATTTTAATCTATAATAACTGACACATTAATGTGAATATTTTAATCTATAATA
The DNA here is from genome assembly GCA_032433765.1 of Megaustenia siamemsis. Lineage (NCBI taxonomy): Eukaryota > Metazoa > Mollusca > Gastropoda > Stylommatophora > Ariophantidae > Megaustenia > Megaustenia siamemsis. Next base: position 193,702,899 of record JAVIAB010000092.1, read on the forward strand.
ACTGACACATTAATGTGAATATTTTAAATTAAAATAACTGACACATTAGTGTGAATATTAAACTGTAAATCAATAGTTAAATATAAAAAAAAATGAAAGTATTAAATTATACGTAAAAAAAAAGTCAAGAGCCCCCGTCACGCCAAGTGACGTATAGGGAATATGGTGTTAGTGACCATAAATTTTAAAAACCTTCAGCACATGATTTTTGGGGTAATGTGGTCGGTATTACGTCCGTGCCGCTTTACTTTCCCAGAAAAAATCCGGTACCCATTTAAAGGTGGGTGTACACGGAATTCGTCGGTTGGCATCGAACCCTACTACCTCTTGTTTTTTGTAATTTAGTCCAGTTCACTAACCACTGAGCTATCGCGGCTCCAAAATTATATCTATATATATATATGAGCACAGGCACAAAATAGAACATAAAAAAATCAATATTAGGAAAACAGAAGTCATGAATATCGCAAAAGAGAAACAAAACATAACTATCTTCTTTCTTTCTTCTTTTCTCTTTTCACTGATACCTAAAAGGTGTCGTGGTTTATAATATTTGTCGTTCTTGAGCTGCTCGAACTATCTGAATTAGTGATTTTCCTTTGCTGTTACATGTCTTTGTCACTGCATCTATCCATCTTCTTCTGGGTCTTCCTCTTGGTCTTTTTCCATGCATTCTTGAGAAGAACGCCCTTGATGGTCATTGGTGAGGATTCATTCTGACCAGGTGACAAAACCATTTAAGTTGTTGTTGTTCTATATATTCTTGGCAGGGTTTTGTTCCTACTATTTTTCTTATGGTTTCATTTGGTATTCTATCTCTTCTTGTGTTGTTTGTTACTTTTCTCAAGCATCGCATCTCACATGTATTGATCTTTCTTAAATGGGATTTAGAAAGCGTCCATGTTTGACTTTCATAGCATAAAGTTGGTATGAAGATGTTATTTATTATTTGTTGTTTAGCTGGCATAGAAATGTTTGGATGTCTTAGCAATGGAGAAAGCTGGTATGTGACAGCATTTGCTTTTTTATTCTCATGTCAATTTCTCTGTCTAGTTTTCCATCTTCTGTGAACATTGCGCCTAAATACTTTAATTCCTCTACTTGTTTTTTTTCTTTATCTTTGATCTTAATTTTTAATGGGTGTCTAAATTTGCTTATTCTTATAGCCTCTGTTTTTGCTGTGTTAATTTTCATACTGTAGTTTGTGCAGTTTTTATCTAGATATGTTAAATGCTGTTGCAGCAGGTTTCATCCTCATATATTAGGCATTGGTCCTCTGCGAAGAGTAGCTCGTTGATGTTGGATTTTTCTACCTCTGTGTTATTATTATTTTTTTCTTATTGTTGGTTGTTTCCTGATTTATTTTGTCCATATATATGATGAAGAGAAGTGGTGAGAGGACGCATCCTTGTCTTACACCTGTAGAACCTGAAACCATTCTCACAGACCTTCCGATGTTGTAACGGCACTTTGACTGTTTTTTATATAATGCCCTTATATTATCTAGTAGTTGTCCTGCTACACCGTAGGTTTCAAGAGTTTGCCAAAGTTTGTTCCTGTCCACACGATCAAACGTTTTTTCCTGATCTATAAACACTATATTTAGGTTTCTGTCATATTCTATTGTTTTTTTTTCACATAATTGTCTCAATGTAAATATAGCATCAGTGCAGCTTTTGCCTTTTCTGAATCCGAATTGATTATTACTTAATTGAGGTTCTATTATGTATCTTACTCTCCTCTCCAATATTTTAGCAAACATTTTACCAACTTGACTCAATAGGGATATTCCTCTGTACATTTCACATTCCCTTTTGCTTCCTTTATTCTTCCAAAATGGGACAATGATAGCTTTTTGCCAATCGTCTGGGACTTTTCTTTCTTCCCACGCCATATTGAATATTATATTAAGCCAATCTATAGCTGTTTCCTTACAGGCTAGTAGAATTTCTGTTGTTATTCCATCTATACCAACTGCTTTTTTCTTTTTATTCTGTTTCAATGCCCATTCTACTTCTGCTTTAAGTACATTCGGTTCCTGTTCATAACTACAGACTACAACTACTATTGTAGCAGGTTTTCATCTTCATATATTAGGCATTGGTCATCTGCGAAGTGTATAGAATATATATAAAGAAACAAAATATAAAACGGTTTGGCCACGTGACATGGCAATAAGATCTCAACAGAATACAACGAACCTTCAATGAACGTTCACCAGACAAACAGGTCGACCACTAAAAATGATGGATTGACGGGATATAAGAAACACTAGGAGACATAGCAGCAGAAAGGAACAGAAGAGCAAAAGACGCTGAAAGGCAAATGAGGAAGGAAAGAGGAAGAAGATATAGTTCACACACACACACACACGCACACACGCACACACACACACAGACACATACACACACACACACACACACACACACACACACACACACACACACACACATATATATAATTTGCTAATGCAGAAAGGAATGTACGGGAAGCGAATAAATCATGGCAGAAATTGGCTGGGAGTGATATATTAAATGTCTTACTATAAATAGATTGTCTGTGTGTCTGAAGACACCGGCATGTAGAGACAGACCTCCCTGATGTTTGACAAACTAACTTACAAAGAAGACAACAGCCTACCAATACTATTTGTTGTTCGGTTTTCCTGGCATGGAAAATGCCAGACCTAATGTACCCTCTTTAAGACAGTCTTTTTGTCGACGACTCGTAGATGTGATAGGCGATCAGGTCCCAACGGAACAGACCACGCCTCTTCGTGACGTATTGAATAGCGGTCGACTCCAGAGATAAGTGTCTGAAGCAATGAAACTATTACAAGATGGTGTTGTTGCCCCTTCTTTTTCTGGTTCTGTTTCCGGTCTTTCAAACTAGCAAACCATTTTTGTGTTTCTTTATTCGGGAGAGTACACATGTGAGTGCGGGGATTAAAGATGGCGCCACAACATCCACCAGTACTGGGTGTATTCAGTAGATATTTACTGAGGCTGGTTCCAAAAGTCATGTAGTGTTCGGTAGATTGATACAATCTGGAGATAAGAAGTACTTGATCACGTTACATACAACGAATGGTACCGACAAGATTGCACAGGCCAATGGACGTAAATCATACACGTTATAACAGACTTCAGCTTTTAATATCTTTGTCAAGTTTCTTACTATTTCTCCAATTTCCGAACCGACAGAATTGCGAGGGTATATTATGAGAGGCAATGGCAAAACTAAATCAATTAAATTTTTCGAAAGGATTTATCTCTCTCTTCACTCTATTGGATATGAGAGGAAATGCTGAAGTAGTAAACAGGATATCTCGATTAATTTGTATACTATAACCCTAGCGCGTGGCCTTCACGATAATGAGTGAAACAAAGCGGAAGAGAAAAAGTCGATAGCAATCTCAAATAACTTGGCGTGGGTGGAAATAGCTCTCTCTTTAATTATATATCAAAGATTTCTTTTATCTCCGCCTCTGCTTTTCTACCACTTATTGCGAAATATTCAGGTACAAACACTGTCTATGGTTATTTGACGCACAAAAAAACATTATTTTTCTTAAAACAGTATATAATTTTATATGTTATTTATTAAATATCAGAGCAGTCATGTCGACTCATTTACTTATAAGTATTCGTTATCACCATCATTGAGTGCCTTATCTGCAAAGAGGGTTCTCTACAATGGAGTGCCATTCCGTTCTGTCTCTTGCTTTGATGGTGCACTTTTCAATAGGTTGACTTGTCCATCTTTTGGTGTTACTCGTCCATGTTAGTCTTGGTCTGCCTCTTTTACCTTGTATTTTCCTTTTCAAGATTACTTTTAGAAGGCTGTTGTGTCTTTTAACATGGCCCAAAAATTGCATTTGTCTTGTTTTAATTGTGTTTAGTAGTTCTCTTTTCATTTTTAATTGTTTTAAGACTTCAGTAGTATTATTATACAAGGGTCCATTTGAATATTATTTGGCCCATAAATTAACAAAGAGATATAGTAGGCGCGCAAGGCGCCTGACGCGCACGTGGTGCAGTTGGAGTTAACCGTGACCTCTCGTGTCGGGGTGTTGACCTCTCGTGTCGGTGACACAGGAAGTGACCTGTTTATGGCTGGTGTGGTCTGACTTTGGAGTTCTGGATGTACGAGATCGATAGTGACAGTTTAGCAGATTATACAACATCAATGAAAAACGGCCAATATAAAACAGAACACGAAAGATATATTTCATTCTGTTATTATCTCAATAGATATATATAGCGTACAGTGGACATTATATAACATTACACAAATATTTAGTATACTGAGTAAATATATAGTACATGTATAACATTTATTTATAGCTATGTAGTTGGGTGTCTACAAGAAAACAGAACAGAAAATTGAAGCCCTTGAAATGTGGATTTATAGAATAATAGGTAGAATTGGATGGAAAGAACGATGAAGTTTTAAAACAACTGAAAATAAAAAGAGAACTACTAAATACAATTAAGACAAGACAAATGAAATTTTTGGGGCATGTTAAAAGACACAACAATATATTAAAAGTAATATTGGAAGGGTAAATACAAGGCAAAAGAGGCAGAGGCAGACCAAGAATAACATGGACGAGTAACATCAAAAGATGGACAACTCAATCTATGACAGCCTGCACCATAAAAGCAAGAAACAGAGTAGAATGCCGATCCATGGTAGCCAACCTTCGTTACGGAGAAGGCACTCAATGATGAAGATGATAAGTTGGGTGTCTGCTTAGCTCTATATCATAAATGAGACTTAAAGAGTGAAACTGTTAGAGAGCGCTGGTCAGTCTAAGCTGGTAGTGTAAAGAGTTAAATATCTAGAGGCGTAGTTGAGACGTTATCATCAGCTACCTTTCTTTGTATATAGAAATAGGAAAGAGCATTTCTTGTTTGACTGTAGGAAAATATGGAATTATTTAATCTTTGAAACCTACATTTTTCTCAACCTTGGCCTTTTGCGTGACGAGAACTTCTAAAAATATATCTTTATCTAATTTGCTGTGTTGTTTGCTTAGCCCTTTACAACTGATTTTGTCGTAATCCCCCGTTGTATGAGACACAGATGTCATTTCATGATGTTGTTGACTGTTTCCATGCCATGTCATTGTAGCAGTCATAGGTGTCATGTCGTTGTAGCAGTACAGGTGTCATGTCGTTGTATCAGACACGTACGTCATGTCGTTGTATGAGACACATGTGTCATGTCATGATGTTGTTGCCTGTTTCCATACTATGTCATTGTAGCAGTCACAGGTGTCATGCCGTTGTATCAGACACGTATGTCATGTCGTTGTATGAGACACGTATGTCATGTCGTTGTATCAAATACGTATGTCATGTTGTTGTATCAGACATACTTAAAGTGTACGCCCCTGTCTCAACTCCACTGTTAAAAGTACTACTACTCACGATGGTTACGCCCCTGATACAACTCTACAAAGAAAGTGCTAACAAACACGAAAATTACGTCCCTGACTTAATCTCACTAAACGAAATGGTACTTCAAAACATGAACATTACACCACAATCATAACTCGACTAAAAGAAAAAAAATTATACCCACTGACCATTTTGCGGGATACGCCTATGAAACTATTGAGAATAGTAAATTTAACCTCTACGATTACCCTAAACCCTATTTTAAACATGACCATAGCATGAATCTGCTTAAAAAACACTTTTATGCTTCTTACCTCCGACCGCTTTTTTATGTCTACGTCTATAAAATCGATAAAAAATTGTTATACCCCAGTACAGGGGGATCTTAATACCATATATCACTACTAAATTTTAGCTGATTTTTTATTCAAATTGTATGCATGGGCGTGTCAAATATAAAGTTTGGGGTAATTCTAGAGGTTAAATTGACTATTTTTAATAGTTTCATATGCGAATCCCTAAAAAATGGTTTGGGGTAAGACATCATAAAATACTTTTTTACGCAAATTCTTGATACGGGGATGTCTAAAATAAAAATTAGAGTCAGCCTAGAGTGTAAATTTACTATTCTTTAATAGTTTCATAGGCGTATCCCTCAAAAATGGTTTTGGGTAAGAAATCATAAAAATGCTTGATGCGGGGAAAAAGTGGTCAGGGGTAAGAAACATAAAAGGATTATTTTAAACAACTTCTTGACATGGGGCTATCTAATATAAATTTTGGGGTAAGCCTAGAGACTAAATTAAATTTTTTTTTTATCGATTTCATAGGCGTAGATATAATTAAGTGGTCAGGGGTAATAAGCATACGAGTGTTTTTTTTAAGCAAATTCTTGCTATGGTCATGTCTAAAATAAAGTTAAGTACGCGTAGAGGTTAAATTTACTATTCTCAATAGTTTCATTGGCGTATCCGGCAAAAATGGTCAGGTGGGTACCATTTTTTTTCTTTTAGTCGAGTTATGATTGTGGCGTAATGTTCATGTTTTGAAGTACCATTTTCTTTTAGTGGGGTTATGTTAGGGACGTAACTTTAATGTTTGTTGGCACTTTCTTTGTAGAGTTGTTTGTCAGGGGCGTAACCGTCGTGAGTAGTAGTACTTTTCTTAGTGGAGTTTAGACAGAGGCTTGCACTTTAAGTATAGTTTTTCAATGTGTTGTTTTTTTTAGTGTGTATAGGGTTTTCTAGTGTTGTAGGAATATTTTCATTAATTATTTAGCCAAAGCCCTAACTATCTTCGTGTGCAAAATAGTGAATTTTAGTAAATTAAAATTAATTATTAGGGTTTTCTCAACTGTATTAAAGTCTTTGGTTGATAAGTGGACACGTTGGTATTGTCTCATAGGTCAAAATCTAATTTGTGTAACCTATCGGTTGAAAATCAAGACATACTAGACAGCCTGCATACAACCATCAAGACACAGTAGACAACCGGCATGAAGCCCTCATGATACACCAGACAACCTACATACACCCATTGATGCCTGTGACTGCTACAACGACATGACATACGTGTCTGCTACAACGACATGACATACGTGTCTGCTACAACGACATGACATACGTGTCTGCTACAACGACATGACACCCGTGTCTGATACAACGACATGACATACGTGTCTGATACAACGACATGACATACGTGTCTGCTACAATGACAAGACAAACGTGTCTAATACAATGATATGACATTCGTATCTGATACAACGACATGACACCTGTGACTGCTACAACGGCATGACACCTGCGACTGCTACAATTAAATAGTATGGAAACAGTCAACAACATCATGACATGACACCTGTGTCTCATACAACGACATGACATACGTGTCTGAAACAACGACATGACACCTGTGACTGCTACAACGGCATGACTCCTGCGACTGCTACAATGAAATAGTATGGAAACAGTCTACAACATCATGACATGACACCTGTGTCTCATACAACGACATGACACCTGTGACTGCTACAATGATATAGCATGGAAACAGTCTACAACATCATGACATGACACCTGTGTCTCATACAACGGCATGACACCTGCGACTGCTACAATGATATAGCATGGAAACAGTCAACAACATCATGACATGACACCTGTTTCTCATACAACGATAAAATCAGTTGTAATGGGCCAAGCAAACAAATCAGAAAATTAGATAAAGATATGTTTTTAGAAGTTCTGGAGACGCAAAAGGCCAAGAGTGGGAAAAATGTAGGTTTCAAAGTCTTAAATAATTCCATATTTTCCTACAGCCAAACAAGAAATGCTCTTCCTATTTCTATATAAAAAGAAAGGTAGCTTATGATAACGTCTCAACTACGCCTCTAGATATTTAACTCTTCACACTACCAGCTTAGACTGACCAGCCCTCTCTAACCGTTTCACCCTTTATGTCTCATTTATGATATAGATCTAAGCAGACACCCAACTACATAGCTATAAATAAATGTTACCCTTGTACTATATATTTACTCAGTATACTAAATATTTTTGTAATGTTGTATAATATCCACTGTACGCTATATATCTATTGCTATAATAAAAGAATGAAATATATCTTTTGTTTTCTGTTTTATATTGGCCATTTTTCATTGATGATGTATAATCTGCTAAACTGTCACTATTGATCCCGTACATCAAGAACTCCAAAGTCAGCACACACCAGCCATAAACAGGTCACTTCCTGTGTCACCGACACGAGAGGTCAACACCCCGACACGAGGGGTCATGGTTAACTCCCCTGCACCGCGCGCGCGTTAGGCGCCTTGCGTGCCTACTATATCTCTTTGTTAAGTAATGGGTGAAATAAAACACAAATGGACCCTTGTATACTACTGCTGTCTCCTTCAATTTTGATATCCATTTTCATGTTTTGAGTGTTATCTTTGTTTATGATCATAGTTTTAGTCTTTTTGATATTCATATTAATCCATATGTTTTGCTTGTCATATTTATTTCATTAAGTAATTGTTGTAGATCTTTAGATTTTCTAAAGAGAAGTGAAAAAAAATAGCAAAAATGGTGTGATTAAAGTTTTACGTAATTGAAAGACAACACAAATTAAACGACATTTCGGCGCAATAGGCCTTCAGAAGGAACAAACAACACACACACACAAATATGTAAGTAAATAAAATAAATCCTACATAGCTAACTAATAATGAAGCATCCAAAACATAATAATTTCGAACCAGTATGAGGTACAACAATAAACATGACTTCCCTGTGTCGTGGCCAGAGGAAGAAAGAACCGGCGGTGCGGGATACACGGTTGTCCAACCGATGGGAGGATCAACAACGGGTAAGAGTGTTCTGAAATTATGTGGGGGGGGGCATTATCTAGGTTACCTCGACACCGGCTATGTCTAAACGTATCAATGCACCCACACACACACACACATATATATATGTACATAATAACACATACCCAAGTATACAGCTACTCCCATACGTGTACGTACACAAGCATGTGAAATGCACGAATACAGCCTACATCCCAGGGTCGGAGGAAGGAAGGCGGCTCATCATCGGAATGTCTCCCAAATTCTGTCGCGATTTAAGGCGCTCATAGGGGGATCACTAAAGAGTAGACGATTTGTGGGATCAGAGTGGAGAATGGATCTGTAGTGGTTGAGTATTTTCACAGCAGAAAAGTTGTGAGGATGAAAAGTGAGGGTGAGTATTGTTCTCTCAAAAGGGGGTCGGTAGGGAGGAGTGAGTGCCTCGGGACGAGAGATAAGGAGGACCTGTTTGAGGGCAGATTTGGAGGATTGAATCTGGATAAAGCCGGCGGCTAAAGAACCCAACATGAGATGCGGCTGTTGGAGGAAATTCTGATCATCCTGGCAAATGCGAGGAAGACGCAATAACTCTGGGAACGGAATCGAATCACGACAAGAAGGTGAATGTGTTGAAGTGTAGAGAAGATAACAATGGGTGTCTGTGGGTTTATAGAAAACCGAGGTGTGGAGACCAGAAGTACCCAAGGAAACAATGAGATCCAAAGCGGTAACAGAGGATTTTATGTTAGTAGTACAGTATGATAAATAGCATCTTCATACCAACTTTATGTTATGAAAGTCAAACATGGACCCTCTCTAAATCACATTTGAGAAAGATCAATACATGTGAGATGCGTTGCTTGAGAAAAGTAACAAACAACACAAGAAGAGATAGAATACCAAATGAAACCATAAGAAAAATAGTAGGAACAAAACCCTGCCAAAAATATATAGAACAACAACTTAAATGGTTTGGTCACCTGGTCAGAAGGAATCCTCACCAATCACCATCAAGGGCGTTCTTCTCAAGAATGCATGGAAAAAGACCAAGAGGAAGACCCAGAAGAAGATGGATAGATGCAGTGACAGAGACATGTAACAACAAAGGAAAATCACTAATTCAGACAATTCGAGCAGCACAAGAACGACAAATGATATAAACCACGACACCTTTTAGGTATCAGTGAAAAGAGAAAAGTGGAAGAGGAAGAAATACGGTATCATCAGCATATCTTAGGTTATTGATTATCATCCCATTAATGTTTAGGCCTGGCATCTCTGTGATGTTTTAAAATTTGCTCAGTGTATAGATTCAACAAGTTTGGTAATAGAATGTATCCTTCTCTTACTCCTGTTTTTGTATCAATCGGTGTCGAGTTATCTTTGTTATATTTTATTATTGCTGTTTGCTACCAGTATTATTCACACATTAGTCGTATGTCTATGTCATCTAAATGTATATCTTTTAGGCGTTCTATAAGTTGTTTGTGGTGTATTCTATCAAAAGCTTTGGTGTAGTCTATGAAGCAGGCATATATTGGTTTGTTTACTTCTGTGTACTTTTAGATTAATTTAGATTAATGTCCTCATGCAGAATATGGCTTTTTTTGCCCCGCTTTTTTTTTATAAATCTAAATTGTTCTTTTTCTAATTCCATATTGATTTTATTCTGAATCTTTCCTTGCATAACTTTTAGCAAGTTTTTTGTTACATGGCTCATTAGGCTTATTGTTCTAAAATCACTGCATTCAGCTGCGTCATTCTTCTTAGGCAATGCAATGAAAGTTGTTGTTTTAGTTCATTTGGTATGTATCCTGTGTGGTATATGTCGTTGCATATGTCTGTGATCACTTCAATGTCAAAAATCTCTAGTGCTTTTATCATCTCTAGCAGTATGTTGTCAGGTCCTGCAGCTTTTTCCACTTCCGATTTTAAGATTTTATAGTCTCACGTACATCTTATAATTGGTTTGATATATGACGTCATGGGACGCACCAAGATGGAAGCATCATCGCGTCCGAGCCATCGTTTGAGCAGTGTTGACTTTGAACATGACGCTATTTGTTGTCACAGCGAGTTGGCGGATTTTTGGAGGTGTGGCCACGGTTTGATAGTAGATGTTTGTGAACAGTTCGTTGACTACCGCTGTGGATCAAGTCTTTGTTCTGCTGGCTTCGTTCGAGGCCTTGGAAGTTAGTGACCTGATTTGTGCAGCCGGTTGGTTTGGGACGAATTATGCGTTACAATGTCACTGCTGTAGTGACTCGGTTTGTGACGGGACTACAGGGACATGCCCAAACAATGACATTTGTCAGCACGGGTATTTCGGACCCCAGTGTCAGTACTTGGATCTCGTTTGCAAATGCGTCCATGGGTCTGAACTCTGAACCTACTTTCCTGTTTGATGACAGCGACACCACATGTGGTCCAGACGCGGATTCTGCATCAGTTGAGGCAACTCTCGATCAATCTTTGCCGTTCTCCTGGTTTGGGATTTGTGTGGGTGACTTAACGGATCCGGACAGTTTCACGATGAAACTAAATGGTTCTGCATCATGTGAAAATGAATCAAAGTTTGTAGTTAGTCAGCACGAGATTGATGTCTTTTGCTCTGATGCTGGTCTGATCAACAAGTTACGGATTGAAGGGGCGATAGTTGCAAATATCTGCTCAATCTACATTGGCGGGGGTATGAATGTGGCTCTCAAAAAGAACACAAACCAGACCGACACATTGAATGCTTGCTATACAGGAGACGGATGTGGACCAGAGGCTGCAGTTAATGACAAAAACACAGAATTGAGAAGTGGAACCAATTCTGTTTACTGATATCTGAACTATGCCACGTCCCGGAAGATTCACACCATTCGAATTTATCATCGAGCTAGCACTATGATTCGGGTAAAGAATGCCATTCAACAGGCTTTCTCTGACAGTGTAGTGTTCCAGTATAATGATATATCATACCCAAACATTTCTGTGAACACTATAGTAGTCACCACACAAAACAATGGCATACATTAAGATTGAGTTCTCATCGACCATTTCGCAGGCCGACAGTGTACAGACGGTGAGTTAGGTGCAAACTTAACAGACACCTATTGTCTGGACGGGCATTCTTGGTCGTTTTGTGCAGTGTGTAGTGGGTGCTGCAAAGGATACAACGTCGTCATCGGTGCGTGTCGCGGCAACTGTTCACATGGGATCTGTGGACACGACTGCTCCGTGTCGTGTCTTAGTGTCTGTCCTTTATGTGAGGAAAAATCCGGAAAATGCCAACAATGTAAACGTCCAGGCTACATCTGTAGTGACACTTGTCCCGATGGTAATTTTGGGCTACGGTGCGGACAGACGTGTTCTGATGGCTGTGACATAATGTGTGACCCAGAGGGTACAGACTGTGCGTGCAAGGAGACGTGCTACGGATCAGACTGCACTCTCAAATCTCCGGACAACTGTTTGAACGAAACCTGTGAACAGTTAATCGGGGCCTGCGTCTCGTATGTCGATGATTCCCACGTTAAGAAGAGTACTACAACAAACCCAAGCATATGGATACCTCAATATGTTTCTGTGCTTTACTTGATTCATTTCTTGGTGTTTTTCCGTGAATGCATGGCTCATATCTTGATGTATTTCTGTGCTTGCCACGGCTCATATCTTAGCTTGTGTGTGTGTGTGTGTGTATGTATGTGTGTGTGTGCTGCCCATGGCTCATATCTTGGTGTGTGTCATGTTAGTCATATCTCATGTCTTGGTGTGTCCTTGTTAATCATGTCTCATATCTTTATGTGTGTATGTGTCTAGTCATATCTCATATCTTAGTGTGTATCTGTGTTGGTCATGTGTCATATCTTTGTGTGTGCATGTTTGGGTTAGATATATCATATCTTTGTGTGCATGTTTATGTTAGTCATGTCTCATGTCTTTGTGTGTGCATATCTGTGTATGTCACATCTGATATCCTTGTGTGCATGTCTATGTTGATCATATCTCATATCTTTGTGTGCATGTCTATGTTAGGCACGTGTCATATCTTTGTGTGTGCATGTCTATGTCAGTCATATCTCATATCTTTATGTGCATATTTATGTTAGTCATGTGTCATATATCTTGATGTGTGTCAGTCTTAGTCATGCCTCGTATCGCTGTGTGCAAGTCTGTGTTGGTCACATCTCCTATCTGTGTGTGTGCATGTCTGTGTTAGTCACCTCTAGTGACTCGGGCAGATGGTGCTCGTAAACCTGGGAGGGCCGACCATCTAAGGGCAGAATCCCCCTACAGAAAAGATCATCTGCTGCCTTGCAGGAAGATTGGGGACAATCAAAGGCTAAGGAATGCAAACCTGAATAAAATGCTGGCTGAAATCGGATGCACTGGGCCACTGGCGCAGAACACATTGCAACGTTTTAACGGGTGTTCAATCAGAGTGGATCTGGCAGACTCTAATTGTGATGTTCTGTCTGTGGGGGCGATCAACACACTTAACCTGACAGCTGACTTCATGTGAGAGTCTGGAATCCTACTCTGATTGAGTCCTGATCGCAGAGAGAGAGAGAGAGAGAGAGATAGAGAGAGATAGAGAGAGATAGAGAGAGATAGAGAGAGATAATTGGTTTATTTTACCTTTCGTCATAAAATAATTCTGTTATATATTCCTGCCATCTATTGATTATATCTTTATTGTCTGGTAATATTTTTTACTTTTTTGTTTGCAATACATCCACTTCATGTAGTTTTTTTTAATTTTTACTAATCATTCTCTATTTTTTCTGTTTGCATTTCTCTTAAATTTTTTCCCCCGATAGTTTGGATTTCTGAACATCTTAGGCTGAGCCTGTCCTTTTTTTTTTTTTGCCATTTTGCGTATTTCATTATCAATATTGTTGTATTGGGCAGTTTTTCTCGCTTGTCTTCTTTCTTACATTTTTTCTAAGATGGCGTCAATCATATTTTTTTTGGTTTTTTTCCTTTTGGGTAAGATATTGCAACTTTCTTCTATGCTTTTCTTTAAGCATTGCCATTTGGTTGTTACTTTTTTTTATCATGATTTTCTCTTCTGTACTTCATAGTCCCTTATTCTAGCAGCTTCTTATATGTGTTCTTTACTTGTATTGTATAAATATCTTTAACATCTTTTTTTGATTTAAAGATGATATATCTAGTGGTATGATTGATGATTTAGTCTTTTGCTTGTTTCTCGTCAGTTTGACTTTCATTTTAATCAATACATGATTGTGATCTGAGTTAATATCTGCTCCTGGACAGGCTTTGACTTTCTTGACACTGTTACATAACCTATCTTTTATCATAATGTAGTCTTTTTTATTCCTCTTCTTACCTCCAGGTCTTTTCCATGTGTATAGTTTCCTTTTCGCTTGCTCAAAGTAGGTGTTACATATTATCTGCCTGTTTTCTTTACAAAATTGTATTAATCTTCCTTCTCTTTCATTTATTTTTCCTGAACCATGATTTCCTATAATAGTCTTATACCTACATTTTACTACTTTAGCATTAATATCACCCATTACAATCAAGACGTCCGAAGATTTAAAAATAAGATTTCCAATTTTCTATCTTTGTAAAACGTTCTTCAACTCTATGTACACATTCGTACATCTTTTTTGTGACTAAAGTTCGAACTTCTCTCCGTGGCTTTCTTTAGTATAGTGCTCGATGAGGTCTTCGTCTGTAAGGCAACTGTATGTTACTAGTTTGTTTATATACACCTGACATTTGGTCTTCCTTATAACCTGAAGGTAGGGGACTGGGTGCTCTCGAGGCAAGACGCCGGTCTCGAGACAGGGAGGTTCTGAGTTCAAATCCTAGTTGGACCAGATAGGATTTTTATTTGTGATTTCTTTCTGCGGCAACCACCGACGGTGTCAGCAGCGATGATCAGCTTGAAGCGTCAATTACACATCGACGGAGAAAAATATGAGTACCTCCGAAGTCGGAGTTATCTGCCTGCGCGGCGAGGGAGTCCTGTGTATGCGGCTGCCAGGAAAAAAACAGATTAATACGCAGAATTCAGTTCTTAGTCTCTAGGAACTTCGGCAGAGGTGAAAGCTGGAGAACGCAAACAAAAAAAACTACGCTGAAGTTAATTCGTCGTCTGATTTAAGCCAGTGGTGATAACTTAATCAGCTTTCAAAACACAGTCTAAACAATTACAAGACATGAAAGCAAGCAGGACTATGTGTACAACTGTTAGAAAGCAATGATGGAAATACACCTTGCCCATATTCTTAAAATGGACGTTAGAAGGCTACACCCAATAGGCCCTTATGTGGATACCAGAAAAAAGAAAACCAGGAAGACCAAAAGAGAACCTGCGAAGAACCATCATGAAAGAGAGCGCAGCAATAGGTCTCAGAAACAAATAAGAACTAAAACAGATTGTGTCTGACTGTCAGACATGGACAACTATCAACTTCTACCCTATGTGCCGTTATCGGCCCAGCAAGGGTAATCAGTCAGTCTAAACACTTGTTTTCTCACTTTCTTTATGCTTAATGCAAAGTGTAGATTTGATAATAAACCATTCTAATATTATTTTGCTGCTATGTGCTTTACTTCTAGTAACAGTAATTGCCTTCCTCGTGAATCTCTTCATTTTTATTGAACGCATCCTCTGAAGCAAAGTTAAAGTATGGGACATGAACTGGCGTCTTAGCACGCGAGTTTTCACCAATATCATATTTCATATGTGCTCGGTCATCTATCCAGAAGTGTTCAGAGACTTCAGGATAGTGTCGCTTCAAGCATAAAAACTCACGATGCGAGGTGGCATTCCTCACCTTCCCAGAGTACTTCCTGGTACCCATTTCTGTCAGTGGTTGGGTCGACCGCGGGGGTATTTTTTTGTTCCCAATCACGAGTACAGTTCAAACGGCTTCCAGCGGGAATAGAACACGGGTTGTTAGAGCGTCGGTAGCCTAGTCTGGTTGCTTTCCTAGCTAGGCAACCGAGGCCTCTGAAGCTTCCTTAAATTCTTCTTCTTGTGCTTCATTCCCGTTTGTATCCATTCGGGTGTCGAGGGAAATACAAAGTTCTAGTTCTCCCCCTTTCTGGTAGCTTCAACTATTACCAACCAATGATGTGGTAGCGTTGTATTCTTTGTTCTCTACATAGACAAAAATATTGGTATTTCATTTCCATACTTGCTTTCGCTTTTTTAAATATTTTTTTTCTTCATGTACTTCCTTTTTTATTATTTTCCGTCTGCGTCATCTTCGCATCCTTTATCTTTTCATCGTAATTCCTTTCCATTCCATCTTCTTAAGTGATTCCCACTGACCTTAAATAATGATAGACTTCATTTCCCTGAGTCACCTCATTTGGTGTATGTAATAACCAGGATTGCCACCTCTACAAAATAGGGAAGGCACCTCATCAGCAGGCACGCCCCACTCGCCACCGAGTTTAATTAGTGAGCCGGCCCACCACAAACAATGAAGATGGATGAGGATAACGGCGAGACACAATCAATAAAAGGCGATCCACAAGACGTATCACTTTATCAGCTGCTGAAGAAACATTGACATTACCCAGAAGAAGAACCAATAAAAGAAACAACAACAACAACAAAACTTGCATTTTGTCTGCAGAGGTCCCTGTAGCGTCGAGAATAAGATACTCACTTCATAGTCGGAAGGTAACCAGTTCAAATCTTGAAAACAAACGTTTGCATTCTGTCCGAACGCGACAAAAAGTAGTAACTATTGTTACGTTATGTAAAAGTTACGAATACATGACAAGGAAAAAAAATATTTACGCTCTGTGTTAGTCACGAATATTTGATAAGCAACAACAATCTTTACGTTACGTATTAGTTACGAATATTTGATAATTCAGAACGATTCTCAATCTTTGTATTAGTTTAAAATATTTGACAAGCAATCAATTAATAGGATAGTCACAGGAAAAAAAAACGGTATGTCTAAAGCTTCACTTAACAAGTGGACAAAACAAACCAGAACGACGTTTCGGCTCAATAAGCTTTCAGCAGGAACAAACATACAACACACACACAAATATGTATTTAAAATATTTAAAAAATAATAAGATTATTAAGGGAAACTAGTAGGGTCAAGACAAAGACATTTTCGAAATTATTATATAATTATTTTATTTATTTTTATTTTGAGTCGAAACGTCGTTCTGGTTTGTGTTGTCCACTTGTTAAGTGAAGCTTTAACCATAACGCTTTTTTTTCTATTTAATTTCGATATGTTTTATTTTCATTTCTCCTCACTATCAGCTTCACAACAGCTTCGCATTTGATGCATTTATGTGCATTGTTTGGCCTTGACCCTAGTAACCACAGTAATCATTCAAATCGGCAGGGAGTGACGCAACTGCTACATCGCCAAATTGTTTCTACATTTCTCAAGAGAAGAGGGGGGAATGATTAGTGGGACAAGGATGTATACATTGAAAGACAGAGGAGTCTAAAGGTGGAAAAGGGATCTGTTCTATCCGGAGTGTTTGGTGGGAAAAGGGATCTGTTCTATCCGGAGTGTTTGGTGGGAAAAGGGATCTGTTCTATCCGGAGTGTTTAGTGGGAAAAGGGATCTGTTCTATCCGGAGTGTTTAGTGGGAAAAGGGATCTGTTCTATCCGGAGTGTTTAGTGGGAAAAGGGATCTGTTCTATCCGGAGTGTTTGGTGGGAGAAGGGATCTGTTCTATCCGGAGTATTTGGTGGGAGAAGGGATCTGTTCTATCCGGAGTGTTTAGTGGGAAAAGCAAATGTATCTATAATCAAAACCTTACAGGAACAATCATTTGAAACGCTTCGAGAAATAATGGGACTGTAACGGAAAGTTTTGAAGTGCTTGATATACTAGATATTTATATTTTGATTTTTAACTTTATTGATGCTCTTACTATATACTTGAAGCCTCTTCCTATCTTTAATTTGTTATTATATTTGTATTTCACTTTCTATCTCTTAGACAATTTGTTTTTGCCTCGTACAGCGTTTCTCGAAATTTATAAAGGCTGACTAATTCTTTCTTTAACACATTCTTCATAAGTGACAAACACCTGAGGTGTTCAATAACACGAAAACATATTAATTTAATTTATCCTGTTACAGTCCTGTAAATACAAGATATATTAACACATAAATTAAATGGACGATATATCAGTAGTAGGTTAAAGAAAATAAAAAAAAACTACAGGACGGTCTGTATAACTGCTAGACTCAAATACTCATTAAACACATCACAGATTGCATGTTTAAGTGTCTACACACCAGCCCTGTTGCAGACTAACTACATCAGCTATTTATTAACTTGTTAATCTGCTGTTCCGCGTAATCTCTAATTATTCATCTGCTTGTCTCTGCCTATCTCTGCCTGTTTCTGCCTATCTCTGCCTGCTTCTGCTTGTTTCTGCCTATCTCTGCCTGCTTCTGCTTGTCTCTGCTTGTCTCTGCCAAACTCTGCTTGTCTCTGCCTAACTCTGCTTGTCTCTGCCTAACTCTGCTTGTCTCTGCCTATCTCTGCTTGTCTCTGCCTATTTCTGCTTGTCTCTGCCTAACTTTGCTTGTCTCTGCCTATCTCTGCTTGTCTCTGACTATCTCAGCTTGCCTCTGCCTGTCAATCTTTGCCTGTCTCTGCTTGTCTCTGCCTATCTCTGTTTGTCTGTGCCTGCTTCAGTCGGCCTCTGCCTGTCTCTGCCTATCTCTGCCTATCTCTGCCTATTCTGCCTATCTCTATCTATCTCTACTTGTCTCTGCCTATCTGTGCTTGTCTCTGCCTATCTCTGCTTGTCTTTGCTTGTCTCTGCCTATCTCTGCTTGTCTCTGCCTATCTCAGCTTGTCTCTACCTATCTCTGCTTGTCTCTGCCTGCTTCTGCCTATCTCTGCTTGTCTCTGCCTATCTCTGCTTGTCTCTGCCTGCTTCTGCCTATCTCTGCTTGTCTCTGCCTATCTCTGCTTGTCTCTACCTATCTCTGTTTGTCTCTGCCTATCTCTGCTTATCTCTGCTTGTCTCTGCCTATCTCTGCTTATCTCTGCGTATCTCTATTTGTCTCTGCCTATCTCTGCTTGTCTCTGCCTATCTCTGCTTGCCTCTACCTATCTCTGCCTATCTGTGCTTGTCTCTGCCTATCTCTGCTTGTCTCTGCCTATCTCTGCTTGTCTCTGCCTGTCAATCTTTGTCTGTCTCTGCCTGCCTCTGCTTGTCTCTGCCTATCTCTGTTTGTCTCTGCCTGTCTCTGCCTATCTCTGCTTGTCTCTGCCTATCTCTGTTTGTCTCTGCCTGTCTCTGCCTATCTCTGCTTGTCTCTGCCTATCTCTGTTTGTCTCTGCCTGTCTCTGCCTATCTGTGCTTGTCTCTGCCTGTCTCTGGTTGTCTCTGCCTATCTCTGTTTGTCTCTGCCTGTCAATCTTTTCCTGTCTCTGCCTGCCTCTGCTTGTCTCTGTCAGTCTCTGTCTATCTCTGCCGATCCCTACCTATCTCTGCCTATCTCTGCTTGTCTCTGTCTATCTCTACTTGTCTCTGCCTGTCTCTGCCTATCTCTACCTATCTCTGTCTATCTCTGTCTACCTCTGCTTGTCTGCCTGTCTCTGCTTGTCTGCCTATCTCTGCCTGTCTCTACCTATATCTGCCTATCTCTGCCTGTCTCTGCTTGTCTGCCTATCTCTGCTTATCTTTGCCTATCTCTGCCTGTCTCTGTGTGTCTGCCTATCTCTGCCTATCGCTGCCTATCTCTGCCTGTCTCTGTCTATCTCTGCCTATCTCTGCCTGTCTCTACTTGTCTGCCTGTATCTGCTTGTCTGCCTATCTCTGCCTGTCTCTGCTACTCTGCCTATCTCTGCCTATCTCTGCCTATCTGTGCCTATCTCTGCCTGTCTCTGCTTGTCTGCCTATCTCTGCCTATCACTGCCTATCTCTGCTTGTCTGGCTATCTCTGCCTATCTCTGCTTATCTCTGCTTGTCTGCCTATCTCTGCTTTTCTGTCTATCGCTGCTTATTTGCCTATCTCTGCTTGTCTCTGCCTGTCTCTGCCTATTTCTGCCTGTCTCTGCTACTCTGCCTATCTCTGCCTATCTGTGCCTATCTCTGCCTGTCTCTGCTTGTCTGCCTATCTCTGCTTGTCTGCTTATCGCTGCTTATTTGCCTATCTCTGCTTGTCTCTGCCAGTCTCTGCCTATATCTGTCTATCTCTGCCTATCTCTTGTTGTCTCTGCCTATCCCTGTCTATCTCTGTCTATCTCTGTCTATCCCCGCCTATCTCTGCCTATCCCTGCCTATCTCTGTCTATCTCTGACTATATCTGCCTATCTCTGCCTATCTCTGCCTATCTCTGGTTGTCTCTGCCTATCCCTGTCTATCTCTGTCTATCCCCGCCTATCTCTGCCTATCCCTGCCTATCTCTGTCTATCTCTGTTTGTCTGCCTTTCTTTGTTTGAACTGTTCCGATGATGTTACTTGTTCTGAGGTTGAAGTGGAACTTACCTCTATGATGAGGCATAACGTAGAGTCAACTCTTTAAAACGTTTTATAATAGCAATGAATCAACGCCTTAAAACATTTTTTAAAAAAATAATTTTAGATTGAGTCAACTATTTTAAACTCTTTTAAATAGCGTTGAGTCAACTTGTTAAAACGTTTTGTTACATCGCGTTGAGTCAAATCTTGAAAACTCTTTTAAATAGCGTGGAATCAACTCTTTAAAACTCTTTTTTTAATAGCTCAGAGTCAACTCTTTAAAACTCTTTTAAATAGCGTAGAGTCAACTCTTTAAAACTCTTTTAAATAGCGTGTAGTCAACTCTTTAAAACTCTTTTAAATAGCGTGTAGTCAACTCTTTGAAACTCTTTTAAATAGCGTGTAGTCAACTCTTTGAAACTCTTTTAAATAGCGTGTAGTCAACTCTTTGAAACTCTTTTACTTTTAAAAAGCGTGTGGTCTATTCTTTAAAACTCTTATTTAAATAGCTGGGAGTCAACCCTTTAAATCTCTGTTAAATAGCGTGAAGTCAACTCTTATAATGGTGTTGACTAACGCAAACATAGCACACATATTCTCTACAGCTCTGTGTTCATAAAAGGCGATAGGGGAGAAAGGAACAAAGCCACAGTCACCTGCCGCGCATGTCATCAGAGGCGATTAAGGAGATTTAGAGGTCATGGTCTTTGCCAATGCAAGTATGTTCGTGCATATGAATCAAGCTTTTTTTAGTGCTTTCACCAGTGTGTGGCGGGCGCGCTCCCTAATGAGGAACCTACTGAGAAAGAGATCTTAGCTCTATGGGTTTGTCCATAGCACAGTGAAGATGATATGTCGACACAACTGTTATTAATGTTGTAGCCTCCGTCGGTCATAGCTGATTATAGTAGCCTCCGTCAGTCATAATTGACTATAGTAGCCTCCGTCAGTCATAGTTGACTATAGTAGCCTCCATCAGTCATAGTTGACTATAGTAGCCTCCGTCAGTCATAGTTAACTATAGGAGCCTCCGTTAGTCATAGTTGACTATAGTAGCCTCCGTCAGTCATAGTTAACTATAGTAGCCTCCACCAGTCATAGTTGACTTTAGTATCCTCTGTCAGTCATAGTTAACTATAGTAGCCTCCAACAGTCATAGTTGACTTTAGTAGCCTCCGTCAATCATAGTTAAGTATAGTAGCCTCCGTCAGTCATAGTTGACTAAAGAATTTGCAGCGCCCCTATAAATGTTATTTTTTTCTTTTCTTTCGCCGTGTATTCTATTATTCTATGAATATGCCTGCTTCTTGTTTGAGTTGGAACTATAGAGTGTATTTCCAAATTGCAGTTTGCAGCTATTTCTTCCCAGGCTGCAGGGTTTATGTTATATACAGCACACATATTCTATACAGCTCTGTGTTTAAAAAAGGCGATAGGGGACAATTTATTTCCGATCTGTGATCGTAGCCCTATGTTATAGTCATGGGAACGCCATCGTGTAAGACACTGCTCACAATAGCTAATTTTTAAATTAGCTGAGTGGCAGTGTACCAAGCGTTCGGCTTTTCGTGGCAAGGCGCAGTGCCATGGAGTACGGGTTCGAAACTGCTTCGGACCATATATTGTTCTTTGTGTTTTTTTTCTGTTGTTGTTTATTTGTCATTTTTTCCGAGTGCTAACACATACCTTTTCCTTCTATTATTCCCTATTATCACCTCCGAAGTTTCCCTATTTAATAATATTTATTTATTAATATTTGTCTCCAGGGTTCATGTTAAGAGTCTTCATATCACGTTTACATAGGTCTATGAATCGGATTTTTGGGCGCCCACTAGCTCTGTTGTCATTTGCTAGTTACCCATAGAGTATGTATTTTAATATCAGGCTATCTTTTATTATTAATATAAGAAAACATTTAATCAAATATGAAAACGGCACCCGATATGGTTTTCAAACTACACTGCTTGGGGAACTGGTTGGTCTCGAGGCAAGACGCCGGCGTCAAGACAGAGAGGTTGTGTGTTCAAATCCCGGCTACACCGGTTGGGATTTTTATTTATGATTTCTCTCTGCGGTAAACACCCATGGTCTCAACAGCGAGGCCCGGCTTGAAACGTCAATTACTCATCGACGGAAAAAATATGAGCACCTCCAAAGTAGGACTTATCTGCCTGGGCGGCGAGGGACCCCTGTGCACACGGCTACCAGGGAAAAATGGATTAACACGCAAAATTCATTTTATAGTCTACAGGGACTTCGTCAGAGGTAAAAGCCGGCGAACTAGAAAAAAAAACTACACAATATATTCATTGATTAATAATATATATCTCCAGTTGACCAATCTTCCCAGTGTCTGCTCTTCTAGCGAATTGTTCTTATTTCCATGATCACATCTTCTAACCGTTTAATCCACAAAAGCATCTTTCTGGCTAATTATGTCCGTACGTTTTGACGCACCGTGCGTCATGTCGATTTCGGTCGCGCATGTTTAGCCATTTTTTAAAATGTAAACCGTCATCAAAACATATTCTTTTTTTTTTTACTTGTCTTGTATCATCTTAGTATTGACGAAATCTAATTCCCTTTTCAATGATCTAAAAATTCATTATAATATGTGTTATGTGATAGATACATCTCAACATGTAGATTGAAATTTAAAACCATGAAAAATGTTGTCTCGAAATTTCTTGCGTTGCATTAACAAAAAGCTTCCCTACTGAAAAAGGAATTTGATACGTTATTTTCCTAGCATGTTTTTTGTCTTTGTCTCCCACTCAACATTTTTGTAAATCCCAGCAAATATTGTTATTTTTTTCCCCCATTTTAAGCATATATTTATTATTTCTTGTTTAACGTTTGGATTTAAGGACATAGACATCTATGAAGATTTAACTTGGGGAAGAGATTCTCAAAATTCTTCACCCTTATCAGATATTGGAAATGAGGCTTCACGATCTTGATAGTCATTAACTCTTATCTCACAAACGCATGTCTAATAGTTTTGTGTATGAATCTATTTGTTTATAATTTAAAGTGGCTCCGCAGATCGGTTAACACCCGTAGAGTTAAAAAAAAATGTTACAAATATATTTAATTTTCTTTTTTAACTCGCTAACCAATATATCAAACATGTTTATTAATCGGAAATTAGGAAGAAACAATCATCATTCTTTGGTCATGTAATGAGAAGGGAACAGCTGGAATATATTGAAAGAGCTGGGACAATTTACGGACGAAAGGATAGAGGGAAACAAAGAGAAAAGATACAAGACGGCTTAAGAGAAAGGCCTGGCAGAAGGTCAACAACAGAAATGATAAATAGCTGCCGAGATCATTCTCTTATTTGGTCAACAAAATAAAATATAAATAACTGTCGAGACCGAAAGTTGTGGAGAGACATAATTACCTACGCCAACAGGCATGGCACTTGATGATGATGATGATGGTGATATTAATCTGGGCACTGGATGGTTTAGATGTAAGGCGTTGGGTTTCTGGCCCGGAAAGTTCCGAGATCAAATCCCGTGTCAGGCGGGATTGCCTGGAATCCTTGCTTTTATTATGAGTATGACTTTATCCTCCCTTGGATAGTGTGATGCGATGCCTAGCCCACTCGGATGGTGATAGAAAATAGGATGTCATGATGGTACTGACGTACGTTAAAGCACCCTTGGCGGTTCAAAAGTTGAAAATATTCGGTCAAAATGGCCTCTGCAGGGACAAAATTATCAAGTAAATATCTATCTATCTATTGACCTTTCGAGCCGTAGCCGGCCCATAGGGCGTAGACCAAATTACTCCTTCTCTTATCTGAATTTTTGTTCTAGCAGTTTTCAGTTCTTTTAAAGATATTTTATCAAATCTCGCCATTTGTCTCTGTTCTGTGCAAGCAGCTTTAACTCATTGAGGAAGTCGATTCCTGCTGCTCTTGCCTCTCTCATCAATGTTCTTCTCAGTGTCTCTCTGTGTCTTCCTCTTTTTCTCTTACCTGTTGCTTCCCATATGAGGGCTTGCTTTGCTATTCGGTTATTATCTCTTCTCATCACATGTCCAACATATGACCATCGTCTTTTCTTTATTACTGAAGATATTAGTGGTTGATTGGCGATTTCTCTAATTTCCTCGTTTGTTTTGAATTCTTTCCACGCTATACCAAGTATTACCCATACCGAAAAAAACGCATGTGTCGGACCAAAAGGCGCAGATGTCGCTGCTTTGTCGCAAGCTGTTGACACATCGCACCCACGCCCACTTAGTGAGTAAACGACAAGAAGATGAAAATCACATTAATCGAAAATTTAAAAAAAGGTGATGTCATAGCACCGGAAATGAGATGCCTGCAGAGAATTTGGCACGTGATCGGAAGAGATTAAAAAATGTCGATATAACAAAACGGGATGCTGTTCCGTCACTGTATTATACTCAAAATCAACGCATCCAAATGGTAGGATATCTGACACGATCACCAACAGACAGAAGAGATCAACAGAAGAACAGAAGACAGCAGTTAGTATATCTCCCCTCGACACTGAGAGGCAAATGAGAACGAAAAGAAATAGATCAACAGTAAGAATCCTCGAAAAATTATTTTGACTCTTAGAATTAACGGGAAAAGTTTAGCGTGTCCCACTAGCTATGAAACCTTGTATTTACATTTAATGGGTCTATCCAAAGAAGAGTTTCTGCAGACATTTTTAACGGATTTACGTAATTTTGTAATAAATGTGACGTCATTATAAACTAGGCTGAAAGTGATTACGTTTTGCATCGAAACATGGCTGAACCCGAATATTTGATAGAGTCCTTGTTAAAGTGTCCTATATTTATTCAACATTCATGTGTGGTGCAGAAACATGGAGTTTAATCAAGAAAGCAGCAGAAAATTAAAGTCGATGAAAGGGGTGATAACCCCTATAATGACAAACGATAATTCTCAAACAGCAAAGATAGAATCGAGATGCAACAAAGCTTGTCAAATCATCGGACAGTTATCACCACTATTGTCCAACAAGGAAATAACTCTGGAGACAAAACGAGCACTCTACAATACAATCTTCATCCCAACGTTGTGCTGCCAATGCCAGACCTGGGCCCTAGATGCAAGAACAATAAAACAAATAACCTCTACAGAGATGAAATGTGTTAGACGAATGACAGGAAACAGTCTGAGAGATAAGATCAGAAATGAAGAACAGAGAAAAAAAGCTAGGAATAGCCCCCGCCATAGAATATATTAGGAAACAACAGATAAAATGGTTTGGCTACGTGACAAGGCAGAAAGAACAAAACACAACACAACGAGCCTTCAACAAACGTTGTGAGAACACCAGACCCAGGGGTCGACCACGAAAAAGATGGGTCGATGGAACATTAGAAGCACTTGGAAACACAACAGCAGCAGAGGCGAACAGAAGAGCACAATACCGCAAATTATATCTCCCCTCGACGCTGAAAGGCAGATGAGGAAGGAAAGAAGAGGAAGAAGAATAAAGGGGTGGTCTATAGGAAAATGGTGTGTCTCGTCTTTCACTTAATCTAGCTGCTCAATAAAATTGTATGTTTATTTTCTTCGTAAAACTGAAAACGTCACACTAATTGGATATATTCTGGTGGTTTCCCTGTCAGCACCCACGATTACTACTATAGAAGGAGATGACAGTGGTTAATCGCACGTTGAAGTGTGTTCCGCAGTTCTGTTCAACAAGTGAGACTTTTGAAGGAGTTGAGGTGATCTCTGTTGCGTTTTCTGGCTTGGATTTACGTGTTTAATTTGTATTGTTTGTTAAATCTGATGAAGGCTTTTTGTCGAAACGTTGTAGTTTGACTTGTCTTTTAATTAGTTCAGCTGCTCCATACCACATCACGTTTATTTTAAGTGGGACTTTAGTACAACATTTTTAGATACTGGTTTGCATGCTCTCTTCATTGATTACTTGTCAGAGTGGTTTGTTTCCATGGCTACTGCGAGGAAATGTAATAAGTCTTGATCAGTTCTGATTCACTGGTCATGACATTTGCAGTCACACATGACTCACTGAACCTGTCACTTGCAGTCAGTCATGACTCACTGAACCTGAAACTTGCAGTCAGTCATGACTCACTGAACCTGAAACTTGCAGTCAGTCATGACTCACTGAACCTGACACTTGCAGTCAATCATGACTCACTGATACTGACACTTGCAGTCAGTCATGACTCACTGATCCTGACACTTGCAGTCAGTCATGACTCACTGAACCTGACACTTGCAGTCAGTCATGACTCACTGGTCCTGACACTTGCAGTCAGTCATGACTCACTGATCCTGACACTTGCAGTCAGTCATGACTCACTGGTCCTGACACTTGCAGTCAGTCATGACTCACTGATCCTGACACTTGCAGTCAGTCATGACTCACTGGTCCTGACACTTGCAGTCAGTCATGACTCACTGAACCTGAAACTTGCAGTCAGTCATAACTCACTGGTCCTGACACTTGCAGTCAGTCATAACTCACTGGTCCTGACACTTGCAGCCAGCCATGACTCACTGGTCCTGACACTTGCAGTCAGTCATAACTCACTGGTCCTGACAGTTGCAGTCAGTCATAACTCACTGGTCCTGACACTTGCAGTCAGTCATAATTCACTGGTCCTGACACTTGCAGCCAGCAGCGACTTGTTTATTCAACGAGCGTTGTCCAACACTGGCGCTCTCTAAACCTCATTCATATTCATTATTTCTGTTCTTGATGCTTTCTATGTCCAAGTTTAGTTTTGGAGACGGATCATCCTCACTGCACATTGGACATACCCATAAGTGCTCAGATCTTCTCCCCAGTATGTCCCACAGCGCGTGGAGACTGATGACTTAATGAAAACGTACATAACATCGATCATTGTCCTAGCACTCCTGTCACCTCCCATTTTAGATTGCCAGGACATGATACTTCTGATGATTTCCATGTTACTGACATCGTCTCGTGTTCATCTGATACCATAACCGTTTTGCTTTGGAAAACAGACTCATAGCTCACCATGGTGCTCTCCAACCGAGATGATTAAACTTTTCACTCTTTTCTTTAATCTCTGATTTCCTCTCCATGTTATTCCTGTGTCCTATTTCTTTCCTTAGGGAGCCGCGATAGCTCTGTGGTTAGTGAACTGGACTACAAAGGCCAAGGGGTAGGGTTCAATCCAAACTGACGGCTTCCGGGTTCACCCAGCCTTAAATGGGTGCCGAATTTTTTCTGAGAAAGTAAAGCGGTACGGGTGTAATACCGACCAACATTACCCCAAATATCATGTGCTGAAGGTCTGTAAAATGTCTGGTCACTAACACCGTATAAACCACTTGGCGTGACGGGTGCTCTTTACTTTTATTTATTCCTTTCCTCCCAGGGCAATCTTTATTACTTCTCTTGTTCTTCTTCTAACTTGTTACCCCTATCCGTCTCTTTCTTGTATTCCTTTTCCCTATCTGTACCCTATGGGACACCTTTCATCTTTTACTGTTTAGTTCCTTTTGTGCTAATGAAATCCTACCTGCCCTATTGTTTATTTATCTTTTAACCAGACTACGAAAATCCTGGTCACTGTCTTTTCGGCCATTCTTTCAGATCTGGGTAGTGTTGTGTATTCTAACTCTTTTTTGTGTGTGTTGAATGTGTATAATTTGTCTGTTATACTTTATAAACGCTTTTGGCGGAACGTTGTAGCTTGTCTTGTCTTTCTGTTAGTTAACTGCTCAATACCATTTTATTTGTTGACTTCATACTTGTCCTGTAGTTAGTTGTTGTCATGGCCGTTTTTACAACGAGACAACTGCCTAAGGCGACCAAATATGAGGTGAGTGTGTCGCATCATTTTAGGTAATATTGTTGACTTTTTAAATAACTTGCCGTACTGCTTGCTTTAGTGAGGATTCAGTAAGAGCAGGGAATCATTTATATTGTTATACTTTTACCTCTGGCGAAGTCCATAGAGACTAGGAACTGAATTTTACGTGTTAATCCGTTTTCCTCGTCAGCCGTTGTGCACAGGGGTCCATCGCCACACAGGCAGATAACTCCGTCTTCGGAGGTATTGATCTTTTCCGTGGGTGAGTAATTGACGTTTCAAACCGGGCCTCGCTGCTGAGACCAGGGGTGGTTGTTGATGAGAAAAAAATAATACGTCAAAATCTCAAGCTCGTATAGCCGGGATTTGAACTCACAACTTCCCTGTCTCAAGACCGGCGTCTTGGCTCGAGACCAACCAGCACCCCCTCTCCTCCGCCCGACCCCAATTAGCAATAAATCCATGTTTTCATACACCGTTACTTAATCAACAATAATACCATCTTTTCACACACCGTCACATTATCATCAACATTACCATCTTTTCACACACCGTCACATTATCATCAACATTACCATCTTTTCACGCACCGTCACATTATCATCAACATTACCATCTTTTCACACACCGTCACATTATCATCAATATTACCATCTTTTCACACACCGTCACATTATCATCAACAATACCATCTTTTCACACACCGTCACATTATCATCAACATTACCATCTTTTCACGCACCGTCACATTATCATCAACATTACCATCTTTTCACACACCGTCACATTATCATCAACATTACCATCTTTTCACACACCGTCACATTATCATCAATATTACCATCTTTTCACACACCGTCACATTATCATCAATATTACCATCTTTTCACACACCGTCACATTATCATCAATATTACCATCTTTTCACACACCGTCACATTATCATCAATATGACCATCTTTTCACACACCGTCACATTATCATCAATATTACCATCTTTTCACACACCGTCACATTATCATCAATATTACCATCTTTTCACACACCGTCACATTATCATCAATATTACCATCTTTTTCACATACCGTCACATTATCATCAATATTACCATCTTTTCACACACCGTCACATTATCATCAATATTACCATCTTTTCACGCACTGTTACATAATCTAAACACATACTATTGCATTTAATTTGAACCAGAAAAAAAATTGACGATATCAAAGGCAGGCGTGGAGGGGGTGGACAGTTTTTAATTTTACTGCTGCTGCCTGAATATGTAAATAGGACAGTGATTATAGCATTCTGCCTTCCTGCTGCTTTTATTGTTGCGCAGCGCAAATACAAAAAAGAAGTGAATTCATTTAATTAGATATGCTGCATATTAACAACTACAAGTGTACAATCCAATCACCTGTAGATCTCTTATTACGCCTAAACTTCCGGTGAAAAAGGTCAGATCAGGACAAAATATATTATGTTATAATTATTTATGTGATTGTATCTTACATCCGAAAACACTTCTTTGACCGTACAGCTAGATCATTGTCTATGGCCTTTCTTCACCTAAAAACTCTAACAAAACAGCTTTTTCATTATTTATTGCCACCACTTTATTCCCCACACTTCCAAGTACCATGATCTAATACACCGAAGCTTCCAGTTTCCCTACCCGGCGACATTCAACACTACGGGACACCCTTTATCTGCACCCTTATTTATTTATAACTCAATTACACCAACGAATCTTAATTTTTGTTCTTCCTAATTTTCGACAGCGCGATACAATGCTCATATATTATGCACAATTTTCTCCGTTATTTCATGAAGTGTATTTTATTTGTTGTGTTTTTTTTATTATAGATATAGTTTTATCATCATGTGCCATACAGGATTGCATAGGCGTTCATGTCCTTCCACAATTTTCCATCCACCGTTCATCGTATCAATTCTGTTGTTGACTGTTTTCCATGCCATGACATCAAGCTATTAAGTATTGTCTCTCTTTATCGCCGGCAATCTCTCTTTCTCTGTATTATGCCAGTTGTAACCAAGTATTCCAACTTTCCTCTTCTCATGATGTGCCCAAAAAATGGTGATTGTTTCTTTCTATTGTTTCTTATGAGCTCCCTTTTTGTGTTGGCCGCTTTGAGAATTTCCTCATTGGTCTTTTTAGCCGTCCAGGGAACTTTCAACATTCTTCTGAGAAATTCCATCTCTGCGGCCTCAAATCGTCTTTTCGTTTGTTTGTTTACTGTCCATGATTAGCATCCATAGGTCAAAATTGGCTCTATATAGAGATATAGTACAACCTTCCTTTTTCAACAACCTGTCATCTTTTCATTTATTTTTATATTGCTAAGAATTACGTACCTAATAGGACAGTATTAAAATAAGTCAATGGATTCCAGAACTTAGGAACGATTTACCATCGGGTGAAATATATACAAATAAGATGAGGTGCAGAACGGTTTAGGCAAGGACTGATTACCAAAGAATGAAAATTATATTATTTAACCCGTTTTTTTTTTTTAAACTGAAGAAAAAGAAACTTATATTCGTAGGGAGTTGGGTCAGTATTAATATTTGGAGGTAGGTTCTGGACTGTTTTGATATGTGGAGGTAGGTCCTAGACTGTTCTGATATCTGGAAGTAGGTCCTGGACTGTTTTCATATGTGGATGTAGGTCCTGGATGGTTTTGTTATGTGGAGGTAGGCACTGGATGGTTTTGTTATATGGAGGTAGGTCCTGGGTGGTTTTGATATGTGCAGGTAGGTCCTCGATGGTTTTGATATTTGGAGGTAGGTCCTGGATGGTTTTGATATGTCGAGGTAGACTCTGGATGGTTTTGATATGTGGAGGTAGGTCCTGGATGGTTTTGATATGGCGAGGTAGGTCCTGGATGGTTTGATATGGCGAGGTAGGTCCTGGATGGTTTTGATATGTGGAGGTAGACTCTGGAAGGTTTTGATATGTGGAGGTAGACTCTGGAAGGTTTTGATATGGCGAGGTAGGTCCTGGATGGTTTTGATATATGGAGATAAGTCCTGGGTTGTTTTAATATGTCGAGAGTAGGTCCTGGATAGTTTTGATATTTAGAGGTAGGACCTGGATGGTTTTGATATATGGCGGTAGGTCCTGGACGGTTTTGATATGTGGAGGTAGACTTGGATGGTTTGATATGTGGAGGTTTATTCTGCATGGTTTTGATATGTGGAGGTAGATCCTAGACGGTTTTGTATGTGGAGGTAGGTCCTGGATGGTTTTGATATTTCGAGGAAGGTCCTGGATGGTTTTGATATTTGGAGGTAGGTATTGGATGGTTTTGATATGTGGAGATAGGTCCTGGACTGTTTGATATGTAGAGGTAGGTCCTAGACGGTTTTGATATATGGAGGTAGGTCCTAGATGGTTTTGAAATGTGGAGGTAGGTCCTGGATGGTTTTGATATGTGGAGGTAGGTCCTAGACGGTTTTGATATGTGGAGGTAGACTCTGGATGGTTTTGATGTGTGGAGGTAGACTCTGGATGGTTTTAATATGTGGAGGTAGATCCTAGACGGTTTTGTATGTGGAGGTAGGTCCTGGATGGTTTTGATATTTCGAGGAAGGTCCTGGATGGTTTTGATATTTGGAGGTAGGTATTGGATGGTTTGATATGTGGAGATAGGTCCTGGACTGTTTTGATATGTAGAGGTAGGTCCTATACGGTTTTGATATGTGGAGGTACTTGACGGTTTTGATATGTGGAGGTACTTGACGGTTTTGATATGTGGAGGTAGGTTCTCGACGGTTTTGATATGTGGAGGTACTAGACGGTTTTGATATGTGGAGGTAGGTCCTGGATGATTTTGATATGTAGAGGTAGGTCCTAGATGGTTTTGATATGTGGAGGTAGATCCTGGATGGTTTTCATATTTGGAGGTAGGCCCTGGATGGTTTTGATATGGGGAGATAGGTCCTGGATGGTTTTGAAATTTGGAGGTAGGTCGGGATGATTTTGATATGTGGAGGTAGGTCCTAGACGGTTTTGATATGTGGAGGTAGGTCCTAGACGGTTTTGATATGTGGAGTTAGATCCTGGACGGTTTGATATGTGGAGGTAGGTCCTAGACGGTTTTTATATGTGGAGGTAGGTCCTGGGCGGCCTTGACACCTGTATGTAGGTCAACGGTCATCGACAATAGGCAAGACGAAAATTAAAGATAATTAAATTTGGTTTTCATTAAAAAGAAATAAAAGATGTAGTTTAGCTGAAAAATGGGCTTTCTGAGGCAAAGTCAGAGATAAAATTAATTTCGTATATTAAGTGGAATATCAATCATCAATTTTGTATATTTTATTTGTGTATTTTATATATTTTGTATATGATCGAATATATTAAGACATCTGGAAAAAAATAACACAGGGGACATGGAGGTAAACGGAGACAAAATAAACAAGTCAGTTATAGAAAATGTTTTGGTAGGAAGTCAACAGCCGAATTGATAAACTATGGATAGATAGAGTTGTGGAAAGACATGATCAATCTCGCCAGTAGGAGTGGTATTTGATTATATAAAATTATAAATATATGTATATGTATATGTATATGCAAACACTGGAAAATGGGGGAAAAAAGATTGTTGCTTTTGTTTCTATCTATCTATTGTCCTTTCGAACCGAAGACGGCACATAGGGCAGAACCACAATCTCAAAAACAGAAACCTTGCGTGCCAAAGTGGCACATTTTGCAGAGATCACTGCTCTAAAATATATAGCGCTGTTTCCATAACAATACTTTTTACAATGACAGCTTGTCAAGCATTCGATCAATCTCCTTAGTCGCCTCTTACGACATGCCTGGAAGGTCACAGTGTCACTATTCTTTACTTCCCTCATAATGGGACCCCGGTAACACATAGGAATACTTTTGTTTACAGAGCATTTAATTGCAAACGCTGAAATAATTACATTATTACCTTAACATAGTCCTTCTCTAGATCAGTGCGTTCATTGCACGTACTTCAGCGCTTGACAAGCACGTAGATGCTGTGAGAAAATAATTCGTTCGGACAGTCATCCATGCACCACAACGTAGATCCTCATTTTAAATATTTTTTTTTTGAAATTCAGCTCTTTCAGATGTGATAGACTGATTCATTACTAGTGTCAAATAGCAATTCCATCTCATTGACTCGGAACAGTCGGTTTTGTCTTACGTAATGTTGTCTTCAGCAACTGCCGCGAACGCTAGACCCGGGCGATAAGAGTCCTCCATACTCATGATGTCCTCATTCAACTTCTCTCGGTCCATCCATACACTTGTGACTGACTCATGCGCCTGTCACTGACACAATTCTCATCCAGTAATGAATCTCTAGAAGCTTAAAGCCTTCGCTTAATAAAATCTTCATGAAACTTTAATTCTCCTGATTCACTGTTCCATCAGGGGAACCAACACCTTGTCGAACTGTTTCCCAGGTTTCCATGAGTTCTGCAGACGTGCCAACGCCATCTATTAGTCGATTAATGCCACCGCCTCCGCTTACTAGACGCACAATAATATCGGTCATACACGCAGGTTTTAATACCACATATCCGGTATCTCAATGAACCACCATTATAAATATATATATGCTAAAGTAATACTCTAGTGCCGTTACCGAAAACATTGACGATTAACTTAACACAGAAACAGCAACGCCAACGTTAAAGAAAACATTCTTCTTCAACATTTCAGGTGACGACTAAAAGTCAATCTTGGAAATAGTTCAAAGTTTATTAACGCAGGTCTCTAGTTATACCTCCCAAACGTACGTAAATAATTAACCTGCTTGTATTAAAAGAAATTCTCTCACTGCATGGAAATACTAGTTACGGTCGACAATCATTCTGTAAAACTCTAGATTATTAGTGGCTGCTTTTATGGTGTCTAAGGCAACTGCCTATGTTTTGACACTCGCCAAGTTTTACAATAAAGTCGGCACAACTTCTATGGGTATCAAAAATTGCATACACAATAATCTAACTACTGTGTAGTATTGTCTTCAGAATTGTTTGTAAAAATGAAATTTGTCATCTTGGAAAGTTCTCATCAAATCTCGACTAAAATGCTTGAGGCAAATCTATGATAACTTCTCTTTGCAACAGGATGTCCTACCTACTTGAGGTCACGTTTGTTTATTTAGCATGCAGCATGATGCAACATTAACGAATTCACGATCTAGACTATCCAATCTAATTCAACACCCAGAACAATTTTCGACAATAAACATCTATCTAGCTTTCCTTGTATTTCTCTTGCCTCTGGAAGATTCCTGCTGGTAAACCTTTCAATCAATCTTATATAGTTTTCCTCGTATTTCTCATGCCTCTGGAAGATTCCTGCTGGTAAACCTTTCAATCAATCTTATATAGTTTTCCTCGTATTTCTCTTGCCTCTGGAAGATTCCTGCTGGTAAACCTTTCAATCAATCTTATATAGTTTTCCAGAGA
Source organism: Megaustenia siamemsis (assembly GCA_032433765.1). Taxonomy (NCBI): domain Eukaryota; kingdom Metazoa; phylum Mollusca; class Gastropoda; order Stylommatophora; family Ariophantidae; genus Megaustenia; species Megaustenia siamemsis. The sequence goes on from JAVIAB010000092.1 coordinate 193,737,393, forward strand.
GGTTTAACTTATGAACCTCATCTGGGCCTCATTGGTTACTCCTTGTAATTATGGTACCAGATTGGCTGGTCACGTGTCCATCTTCTTTGTGCAATGTGGTTCTCATCTAATCCTCAACAATGTGTAATATCAATATCACGTTGTACAACATTGATCATATGGCACGCAGGTACGATAGAACAATTGCATCCACTGTCAAAGGTTAATGTTACCGTAAACATTTACGCGTTTAACTTGTGAACCATGTTATTATTACTGCAATAATCTTCATGACAATGCACTATTGGTACAATAGTTCCTTCACAAATTCCTGCCCACAGAGTTGATCAATTATCTCGGAAACTGTTTGATGAATTTCTGTAATTCTTTTTCAAGAAATCTTATTTTTTCACCGACCGTCCGATTTTATAACATTTAAGTACAAAGGTAGTTAGAATTTTGCACAAATCGTTTTTTGTTACATAATTTTAGGAAAATATCAAACCGCGAGCTCTAAACATTAGATTTTACTATAAATTATGTTAATTTTCTAACAATGCAAGCCAAAGGCGTATCCGTATTACATCGATAGTAATACAACCGACCCCTTTTAGATTTCTTGCAAAAGTGCATGTACAATAACACAATTACATTTTGCATAGTGATGAATTTACACTTTAAACTCTTCATGGTTTTAGAAATCAAGTGGTCACTTCACAACAGCTTACAAATTATCACATTCAGGAATATTCATTAATAGTAAATATTTTATCAAAATAGGCCTCTGGATCAATTTAACAAGAAACCGGAAATGAAATCACCCTTTAGAACTTCAGGAAAATATAACAGGAATCATGAAAAAAGGCACCCAATCAGACACAGAAAGAAAACACGTAACAGAAAAACATATACACGATACCAACTCACAGGACTCTTGGTCCCACATATACACAGATGGTTCTGCTACAAATGCCACCAGAAATGGAGGGGGAGGTGTGTTCTTGACGCTGAATAATCAGGACGAGATCATCAAGTCAATAGCTACTGGAAAATTCTCAAACAACTTTAAAGCAGAAACTGAGGCCATCAGAGATGCTTCAACATTGGCTACTCAACACAAAAATAACATGCACAATAAATTGGTGATTCTGAGCACTGTCAGTATTATCAGCTCTAAAAAGCCCAAAGAACAATGAACTAGATGACTTGAGAACTACCCTGGTCCAGCTATGCAATAACTTCCAGAGAGTAATCATTCAGTGGATACCTTCACACTGTAATATACACGGGAACGAACGCGCAGATAAATTAGCTAAGGAGGGAGGGAGATTACCACAAGAGAACCATCCGCTCAGTTATGATGAAGCCAAATCCATCCTCAAGGGTCAGTTTCATGAAAAATGGAAACGAGAACACCCAAAGCATAACGAGAGTGACGGATACCATCAACTATCAAGGAGGGATCAAGTCATCATACTTCGCCTACGCACTGGCCACAATAGAATGAGAAATCACATGTTCACCAAATTCAAAATAGGTACAACCAGCTTATGTCACTGTACACTGGACAATATGACTACTAAACATGTTCTACAGGATTGCCCCCAGTACACAGACTTGAGAAGAGCAATGTGGTCCTTGCCCACCTCCCTGAAGGAGAAACTATATGGGGCAGTCGATTCGCTTAAACAGACAGCTGACTTCATGAGAGGGTCTGGAATCCTACTCTGAGTCTTGATCGTCGAGAGAGAGAGTGAGAGAGAGAGAAAGAGAGAGAGAGAGAAGAGAGAGAGAGAGAGAGAAATCACCCAAATAAAAAACCTCGGAGTGCGCTCGTCTTACAAGTTAACAGTGCGAAAAGGTGCTAATATTTTATGTTGTGCACGTGAAATTTGCCTTTTTAATTAGTGAGTTGATTACAACATGTGTGAGTATTGTAAAATCCTAAAATTTAATACAAGCAAGAAAATCATACTTTTATGTACCTCAAATAAGCACAAATCTTTCCTAAATGCATGACAGTAGGGCGAACAATCAGACTGAAGGTCGGTGAAAAAATAAGATTTCACGTAAAAGAATTACAGAAATTCATCAAACAGTTTCCGAGATAATAAATAAACTATGTGGGCACGAATTTCTGAACGAATTATAATACAGTTTGTTCTATCTCATTTTTACGTCACTCCATATCAACATTTAGTTGTCAAAGACGATCTTTGCTTCATCATTACGTGTCATTTAATCTGCCAAGAAAATTCTATTTATCCACTCTACGACACCACTATTTTCCTTCCTCTCGATGTTTCCTATGTTCTTCTAGTCTGTTTCCTGTGCTTTTGTATGCACACGAACCTGTTTTCAGACACATCTGTTACTACGTGATATGTGCGCACATTTTCACTTTTGAGCACGCACACGTGCCCTATGCGCACTTACGTTCTTGCTAACTCTGAGCAGCATACAGGGAAGATTCTATTTTTCATTTCTTTTTTTTCTTTTTTTTTCTTTTCATTTCTCCTTCTAGTTCGGAATTATTGTACATTTTAAATTATATTTTAAAAATTGTAATTATTAAAATTAAAATTGTAAATACATATTTTTACGTGTGCTGTATATTTGTTCATGTTGAAGGCCTATTGTGCAGAAACGTCGTTCTGGTTTGTGTTCTCCACTTATTACGTGAAGCTTTAACCATACCTTTTTTTCTATAGTTTGTTCTATATTTTTTCTAGACATTTTTTCTACATTTTTTTCAATAAATTTTTTCAATATTTTTTTTTCAATATTTTTTTTTCAATATTTTTTTTCTATATTTTTTCTATTTAATTTTTCTACATTTTTTCTATATATTTTGTCTATATATTTTTTCTACATTTTATTCAATATATTTTTTCTATATTTTTTCTATATATTATTTATACATTTTTTTCTATATATTTTTTAAAATATTTTTTCTATATATTTTTTCTATATTTTAGTTCTATATTTATTCATGTCAAATCTGCACAGACAATTTTTATTCTCAAACATTCCCATCTTTGCTGCTCTTATCAGATCTACCCAGCACCGGATTCACTTATTATCTAAACAGACTACAACTTAGGGACACACAATGTCAGCGCCCTCAACAAATTTTCTGAATTTGTTTGGGCTCTACACATTTTTTTTTCATACCAGTATATAATTGTATGTATTTTTATACTTAATGTTCATTTTTTTAAAAGGGGTGGCAGAGAAGGGCCTCAAATTTTCAATTTGCTTAGACTCTCACCGAGTCTAATTTAGATAAGGGTTCTGCTGTTGTCCTCTTTCCATATCAGATTATTAAAATCCCTTTTATCTTCTGTCAGTCTTTCCTTTTTTCCCATATACTTACAATGTTTTAAAGATTTCCACTCTTTATCTCTTTACCCGATGAAGGCTTTTACCGAAACGTTGCAGTTTGCCTTATTTATTAGTTTATCTGCTCAATACCACTTTATGCTTATTGTATATGCCCACTTTTTATCACTGACAAGAAAACTGACATGCTTACTTCTAACACCTTTCTCAGCTCTCTTTGTGCGTTGGTGGTTTCATTGAAACGGTCTTCTTCATTGCTCCTTGTGTCCATGACACAACACTTTCTGTGAGACCACACAACTCCGCGTCAATGGTTTATATTATTGCTAACTATTTGTTCGCGACCCATCGCAGGATGATAGTACTGTATCTGTATACAATTTAGGAATTGATATTCTAACTTCTAGTGATAAAACCCTGCTACCAGAAAAAAGCTTTTTATTTCCACATATGCTGTCCTATACATAGACTAGAACCTCCATAAAAATAATTACTGTCGAGGTTTAAAGCTATTAAACTGTTTCACAGGTTCTATTTATTTAGATCTATAATTTTATTAGATCCTTTTCCTATGAGACAACTATCGCGCCTGTTATTTTACTGACAGAATAAGCTTACAGCTTTTCTCCTTGCCCATTTTAATTTTAAAATAAATTACCTCTCACGTCTTGTAGTTGATAGAAAAGATGATATTTGACTTCACTTTCACAAGTAACCATTGTCGTATGTGTGCGCAATAACTGCCCTACTCTGATATTATTATGTCAGAAAGCAATTTAAGAATGTGAATTGTCGTCTGGGTCAGATACAACTGGGCATGTGAGATATGTGTGTGGACCAGCTGAAGCAGAAATAGCCGCACTAATTATAGCTGATAGCCGTGTATTTTCTTTTATCTTTGCTTTAGCTGTGCGGTTTATTAAGTTTGTTCACCATGTACATGAAGTACCTTAGTTTTTGTATCACCATGTACACGAACTCGTAGTTTTCGCATCACCATGTACATGAAGTACCTTAGTTTTTGTATCACCATGTACACGAACTCGTAGTTTTCGCATCACCATGTACATGAACTCTCTTAGTTTTCGTTTCACCATACACACGAACTCTCTTAGTTTGGGTATCACCATGTACATAATCTTTCTTAGTTTTTGTTTTACCATGTACATGACCCCTCTTAGTTTTTGTTTCACCATGTACATAACCTCTCTTAGTTTTTGTTTCACCATGTACATGACCCCTCTTAGTTTTTGTTTCCCCATGTACATGACCCTTTTTAGTTTTTGATTCACCATGTACATGATCTCTCTTAGTTTTTGATTCACCATGTACATAACATTTCTTAGTTTTTGTTTCATCGTGTACAAGATCTCTGTTAGTTTTTGTTTCATCGTGTGCATGAACTCTCTTAGTTTTTGTTTCATCGTGTACATGATCTCTCTTAGTTTTTGTTTCATCGTGTACATGATCTCTCTTAGTTTTTGTTTCATCGTGTACATGAACTCTCTTAGTTTTTGTTTCATCGTGTACAAGACCTCTCTTAGTTTTTGTTTCATCGTGTACAAGACCTCTCTTAGTTTTTGTTTCATCGTGTACAAGACCTCTCTTAGTTTTTGTTTCATCGTGTACAAGATCTCTCTTAGTTTTTGTTTCACCATGTACATGAACTCTCTTAGTTTTTGTTTCATCGTGTACAAGACCTCTCTTAGTTTTTGTTTCATCGTGTACAAGACCTCTCTTAGTTTTTGTTTCATCGTGTACAAGATCTCTCTTAGTTTTTGTTTCATCGTGTACAAGATCTCTCTTAGTTTTTGTTTCACCACGTACATGAACTCTTATTTACTTCTTCACCATGTACATGAACTCTTAGTTTTAAGTTTCACTTCTTTCCACACTCCTTTTTAAAATTTAAATGTGTGTGTGTGTGTGTGTGCGTGCGTGCGTGCGTGCGTGCGTGTGTGTGTGTGTGTGTGTGTGTGTGTGTGTGAAAAATTATCATCACCGATCCTTATTTTTTTATTTTAATGTCAAGTGCCCCCGTCACGCCAAGTGGCGTATAGGGAATATGGTGTTAGTGACCATAAATTTTACAGACCTTCGGCACAAGTTTTTTGGGGTAATGTAGTCAGTATTACGCCCATGCCGCTTTACTTTCCCAGAAAAAAATCCGGTACCCATTTAAGGCTGGTGAACCTGGAAGCCGTCGGTTGGGATCGAGCCTACCTCTTGCTCTTTGTAGTCCAGTTCACTAACCACTGAACTATCGCGGCTCACCGATCCTTATTGCTTATATATATCTACTACCAACCCATCCATCCGTCCATTCACCAATCTATCCATCCATCCACCCGTCCGTCCGTCTGTCTGTCTCTATCTGTCTGTCTATCTGTTTGCCTGCCAGTCTATCTGTTTCTCAGTCTGTCTCTATCCGACCCTCTTTATGTTAGTCTGTCTGACTTATTCTTCTTCGCCAATTACCTATTTATTTATATCTTTAGTCATATTTCAGTTTCAGAAATATATGACTGTTAAGATTATAACGTTATCTTGGGGGGACTGATTCCAAACTGACCATCTCTACTTAACCCAGGAATCATAATAATTATAGAATAACAAGGAATAAGTACCAGACTTGTTGAGCTATAGCCTGTAATAACATCTTGGTAAAGTCCTGTCCTCATCATTTCCCAGTGCTTTGGCTAAGTAGAGTGAAATGTAATTCGTTATCGGGATAAGACAGAAAGTCCAAAATCCAACACAGTGAGACTTTAAAAAATGTTACAAGAAGACAAGAGTCAAGGGTCGACCAAGAAAGAGATGGATTAATTTAATGTTAGAAACACTAGGAAACATAACAGCAGAAGAGGCCAACAGAAGGATAAAGCAAAGAAATTTATTTTATCTCATTTTATATATATATATATATATATATATATATATATATATATATATATATATATATATATATATATATACACTCTAATATCTATACTTTAAAATACTATAAGTGGACTCTGTAGGCGATGGAAAGTGGTCTCAGTTAGTGATTAAAGTGGGCTAAATTAGCAATGGAATGTGGGCTCAGCGATGGAAAGTGGGTTCAGTTAATGATGAAAGTGGGCTAAATTAGCAATGGAAAATGGCTCAGCGATGGAAAGTGGGTTCAGTTAATGATGAAAGTGGGCTAAATTAGCAATGGAAAGTGGCTCAGCGATGGAAAGTGGTCTCAGTTAGTGATTAAAGTGGGCTAAATTAGCAATGGAATGTGGGCTCAGCGATGGAAAGTGGGTTCAGTTAATGATGAAAGTGGGCTAAATTAGAAATGGAAAGTGGGCCCAGCGATGGATAGTGGGCTCAGTTAGTGATGAAAGTGGGATAAATTAGCAATGGAAAATGGCTCAGCGATGGAAAGTGGGTTCAGTTAATGATGAAAGTGGGCTAAATTAGCAATGGAAAGTGGCTCAGCGATGGATTGTGGGCTCAGTTAGTGATGAAAAGTAGGCTCAGCTAGCGATGGAAAGTGAGCTCAGCTAGAGATGAAAGTGGGCTCAGTTAGAGATGAAAGTGGGCTAAATTAGCAATGGAAAGTGGGCTCAGCGATGGATAGTGGGATCAGTTAGTGATGAAAAGTGGGCTCAGCTAGCGATGGAAAGTGGGCTCAGTTAGAGATGAAAGTGGGCTTAGTTAGAGATGAAAGTGGGCTAAATTAGCAATGGAAAGTGGGCTCAGCGATGGATAGTGGGATTAGTTAGTGATGAAAAGTGGGCTCAGCTAGCGATGGAAAGTGGGCTCAGTTAGAGATGAAAGCGGGCTAAATTAGCAACGGAATGTGGGCACAGTTAGTGATGAAAGTGGGCTAAATTAGCAATGGAACGTGGGCTCAGCTATGGAAACTGGGATCAGTTAGTGATGAGAAAGGGGCTCAGTTAGCCATGGAAAGTGGGCTCAGTTAGCTATGGAAAGTGGGCTCAGTTAGCGGTGGAAAGTGGGCTCAGTTAGCGATGGAAAGTGTACTCAGTTAGCGATGGAAAGTGGGCTCAGTTACTGATGAAGGTGGGATAAATTAGCAATGGAAAGTGGGCTCAGTTAGCACCCTCACTCTCCCTCTCTTTCGACGTTCAGTATAATTAAGCAATGATCTCTCTTTCTGTTCAGCTTATTTCAGCGACACATTTTCTCCCTTTCTGTCTTTCTTTCTTTTTTCAATATAATTCAACGACTCTCTCCCTCTCTGTTCAATATAATTCAACGACCCTCTCTCTCTCTGTTCAATATAATTCAACGACTCTCTCCCTCTCTGTTCAATATAATTCAACGACCCTCTCTCTCTCTGTTCAATATCATTCAACGACCCTCTCTCTCCCTCTCTGTTCAATATAATTCAACGACCCTCTCCCTCTCTGTTCAATATAATTCAACGACCCTCTCTCTCTCTCTCTCTCTGTCCAATATAATTCAACGACCCTCTCCCTCTCTGTTCAATATAATTCAACGACCCTCTCTCCCTCTCTGTTCAATATAATTCAACGACCCTCTCTCTCTCTCTCTCTCTCTCTCTCTCTCTCTGTCCAATATAATTCAACGACCCTCTCCCTCTCTGTTCAATATAATTCAACAACCCTCTCTCTCTCTCTCTGTTCAATATAATTCAACGACCCTCTCTCTCTCTCTCTCTTTCTCTCTGTCCAATATAATTCAACGACCCTCTCCCTCTCTGTTCAATATAATTCAACAACCCTCTCCCTCTCTGTTCAATATAATTCAACGACCCTCTCTCTCTCTCTCTGTTCAATATAATTCAACGACCCTCTCTCTCTCTCTCTGTTCAATATAATTTAACCACCCTCTCTCTCTCTCTCTGTTCAATATAATTCAACGACCCTCTCCCTCTCTGTTCAATATAATTCAACGACCCTCTCCCTCTCTGTTCAATATCATTCAACGACCCTCTCCCTCTCTGTTCAATATCATTCAACGACCATCTCTCTCTGTTCAATATAATTCAACGACCCTCTCTCTCTCTGTTCAATATCATTCAACGACCCTCTCTCTCTGTTCAATATAATTCAACGACCCTCTCTCTCTCTCAGTTCAATATCATTCAACGACCCTTTCCCCCCCCCCCCTCTCTCTCTCTCTGTTTAATATAATTCAACGACCCTCTCTCTCTCTCTCTGTTCAATATAATTCAACGACCCTCTCCTTCTCTGTTCAATATAATTCAACGACCCTCTCCCTCTCTGTTCAATATAATTCAACGACCCTCTCTCGCTCTCTCTCTCTCTCTGTCCAATATAATTCAACGACCCTCTCCCTCTCTGTTCAATATAATTCAACAACCCTCTCTCTCTCTCTCTGTTCAATATAATTCAACGACCCTCTCTCTCTCTCTCTGTTCAATATAATTTAACCACCCTCTCTCTCTCTCTCTGTTCAATATAATTCAACGACCCTCTCCCTCTCTGTTCAATATAATTCAACGACCCTCTCCCTCTCTGTTCAATATCATTCAACGACCTTCTCCCTCTCTGTTCAATATCATTCAACGACCATCTCTCTCTGTTCAATATAATTCAACGACCCTCTCTCTCTCTGTTCAATATCATTCAACGACCCTCTCTCTCTGTTCAATATAATTCAACGACCCTCTCTCTCTCTCAGTTCAATATCATTCAACGACCCTTACCCCCCCCCCTCTCTCTCTCTCTGTTTAATATAATTCAACGACCCTCTCTCTCTCTCTGTTCAATATAATTCAACGACCCTCTCCCTCTCTGTTCAATATAATTCAACGACCCTCTCCCTCTCTGTTCAATATAATTCAACGACCCTCTCTCGCTCTCTCTCTCTCTCTGTCCAATATAATTCAACGACCCTCTCCCTCTCTGTTCAATATAATTCAACAACCCTCTCTCTCTCTCTCTGTTCAATATAATTCAACGACCCTCTCTCTCTCTCTCTCTCTCTCTCTCTGTCCAATATAATTCAACGACCCTCTCCCTCTCTGTTCAATATAATTCAACAACCCTCTCCCTCTCTGTTCAATATAATTCAACGACCCTCTCTCTCTCTCCCTGTTCAATATAATTCAACGACCCTCTCTCTCTCTCTCTGTTCAATATAATTTAACCACCCTCTCTCTCTCTCTGTTCAATATAATTCAACGACCCTCTCCCTCTCTGTTCAATATAATTCAACGACCCTCTCCCTCTCTGTTCAATATAATTCAACGACCCTCTCTCTCTGTTCAATATAATTCAACGACCCTCTCCCTCTCTGTTCAATATAATTCAACGACCCT
>JAVIAB010000092.1:193752014-193916737 GCA_032433765.1 Megaustenia siamemsis
TGTGGTGAATATAAGTTATGTGGGAGATTTGACTAGAGACAGATTCTTTCAGACGGGTTGTGGTGATTGTAAGTTCTGTAGAAGATCTGACAAGAGAACATATTATTTCAGACGGTCTGTGATGAATATAAGTTTTTTGGGAGATCTAACTAGAGACAGATTCTTTCAGACGGGTTGTGGTGAATGTAAGTTCTGTGGGAGATCTGATTGGAGACAGAGATTCTCTTAGACGGGTTGTGGTGAATGTAAGTTCTGTGGGAGATCTGACTGGAGACAGAGATTCTTTTAGACGGGTTGTGGTGAATGTAAGTTCTGTGGGAAGATCTGACTGGAGACAGAGATTCTTTTAGACGGGCGGTGATGAACGCAACGTTTTGCAAAAAAGGACATGCGACTTGATGATGATGATTCCACTGGTGGAATTAAACCCTGGACTGAGAGAGAGAAAGAGAGAGAGAGAGAGAGAAGTCGTGGAGTGTTCGTCATCATCATCATCTTCAAGAACCATGCCTTCTGGCGTAGTTGATCATGTCTCTCTACAACTTTCGATCTTGACAGTTATTTATCATATCTGTTTTTGATTTTCTGCCAAGCAATTCTCTTAAGATGGAAGATACTCAACAGAAATAAAAAGCAGAATAGCTGAGGCCAAAATAGCATTTCAGAAAATGAAAAATATCTTATGCAACACATCTATGTTAATAAAAATGTGAAAGAGAGTTCATCGGTGCTATATAGAACCAATTCTGACCTATGGAAGCGAATCATGGACAGTAGACAAACAAATTAAAAGACAATTAGAGGCCACAGAGATGGGATTTCTCAGAAGATTGTTGAAAGTTCCATGGACAGCTAAAAAGACCAATGAGGAAGTTCTCAAAGAGACCAACACAAAAAGGGTGCTCCTAAGAAAACATCAGAAAGAAGCTATCAACATTTTTCGGGCATATCATGAGAAGAGGAAAGTTGGAATACTTGGTTACAACTGGCAAAATAAAAGGAAAGAGAGATCGCGGACAACAAAGAGATAACATACTGGATAGCTTGGTTTCATGGCATGGCAAACAGTCAATAACCGAACTGATACGATGCACTGTAGATAGAAGATTGTGGAAGGACATGATCGCCTACGCCAACCGGTATGGCACATGATGATGATGATTCTCTTCAGATGTTTGGTATCTTTTCGCTTTATTTCTCCCTGTTTCTTCATCCTCAATTTTCACAGCTGTTACAATGTATTCCAGCTGTTGAGTTCTCATTACATTGCCAAAAAAGGATGACTGTCTCTTCCTAATATTGGAAATTAGCTCTCTTTTTACTTTGGCCTCTTTCAGAACATTTTCTTTTCTCCTCTTAGCTGTCCATGGTATTCTCAATATTCTTCTTGGAGGGCCAGTTAAAAGATAAAATAATGAAGAAATTCGAAAACTAAAGTCTGCTGGATTCAACAACGAGGCTTACATAGGATCAAGGAGAGATCAAATGTGGACAGATAGACAGAACGTGCAAGTTTAAAAGTGTAAGACTTTCGTGAAGACCAGACGACATGTAAATGAGAGGTGACGTTCAATAAAAGTACGAGGCGAGAACGAGGGCTTGAAATGGAGAGATAATTAAGAAATTAAGTAAGACGAACAGTTAGATAAATATGATGAACTGTGGAAACAAATACGTAATAGAAATAAATACAAAGGAAACAAACAGTAAGGCAGTGAAACAGACAATGAGTAGCTTATTGAAGAAGATAGTGAAACATAGACATGAATTATACAGGTTATATGAAGCTATGGGATAAAGGAAAAAAAACAAGAAAATAATGACACTAGGACATAAAAAAGAAAATAGTGAAACTAGGACATAATAAAAAATAGTGACAGAAGGAAATAATAAAGGAAATTGGGTCACTAGGACTAAATAAATAAAATAGTGACATTAGACAAAATTAAGAAAACGATGACAATAGGGTAAAACAAAGAAAATAGTGACTGAAAGATGAAACAAAGAAATTAGTGACTGAATGATAAAATAAAGAAAATAGTGACACAAGAGGACAATTAAAATAGCATTGACACTAGGACAAAAATAAAGAAAATTGTGATATAAAACAGAATAAAACAAATGGCGATTTCATGATGTAATAGAAAAAAACTAATAGATGATGTAGTAACGAAACAATCACAATAGAATGTAATTGAAAAGAACATCAACACTAAGAATTAATATTTAAAAAAAATAATGGCGAGATGATACACACAAAAAAACAACGAAAACAGTGACGCATTTGGGTTTGTAGAATACCACAATCAAGATGATAATGCCTTGTTAACTTGTTATAGACTGTTCCAAAAACACATACCCCTCATCCAAATGTTATAACTTAAAACCTTTTGGTTTCAATAGTTGAAATTGTTTATGTTGTTGAGGGGAGTTGTTGAGTTGACTTAATGCCACGAGTTGATGCGGGCAGGGTGCCCTTTGACTCATTGATGTGGCGGGTCGCTTTCTTGACATTCCCGGCTCTAACGGAGAAGTTGGAGTTCGTCTGTCCCAGCAGGCTATGCTGGGAAACTACTAGTCCAGCCAGAGGTGGTGTAATACTGGGTCTTCTATATCAGTACAACCACCACTACAGGAAACATAGCGATCCTTGCTTCTGTTAGCCAGCTTGTGTTGACGCAGACTGTTACCAGGGGAGACCACGAGGAAATAGAACTGCTAGGTCTTGGTCAGCTAATGGTGCGCCGACACTGCTATTGCGACCGCAGGTTGCAGGTGCTTCAGCTTCCCCAATTTTTTAATGTAAATTGATTGCTATAACATCATGTAACAAAAATTAGTGGAAACAAACAGAGGGTTTTTATTTTGTCAAATTTACCGGATATATAGCAACACACACAGTTTTATTAGTGTAATGAAAATAAAAGTAGACAAACAAATGAAAAGACGATTAAAGGCAACAGAGATGGAATTTCTCAGAAGAATGTTGAAGTTCCCATGACAACTAAAAAGACCAACGAGGAAATTCTCAAAGAGGCCAACACAAAAAGGGAGCTCCTAAAAAAACATAAGAAAGAAACATTTTTTTGGCACATCATGAGAGGAGGAAAGTTGGAACACTTGGTTACAGCTGGCAAAATAAAGGGAAAGAGAGACCGCGGATGACAAAAAGAGAAAATACTTGACTGATTGGTGTCATGGCATAAAAACAGTCAACAATAGAATTTATACGATGCACTGTTGATAGAAGAATGTGGAAGGACATGATAGCTTACGCCATGGTATAGCACATAATCATGAATGAAAATAATAGTCTGTACAGCCTCAATTCGGTACTATTACATGCTCATTATAAGAACCTTAATTTGCGCGTAAATAAGCTCTTCTGTTGAACATAGTGGTGTACAATTAGTGTCCGTTACTGTAGTTTATCAAAAGTCAGTTTATCATTGATCAGATACGGTTACAACTATTTTTTTGAGGACACAAAAGTTGCTAAACCTACAAAGATCAAAGAAAGCTGCCGCTTTAAGGGAACCGTATCATCTGCATTATTTCTAATTATTACGTCATAACGTCACGGACAATGTAAAATGACATGCAAACATTCACGCTAACCCGTCCAGGCGTTTCTGACATCTTTTATGAAGTCTTAGGCGTTAGTGCTTGGAACGGACATTATATCTGTCACGGGTTTGGGTTACTTGGTCTATGATGAGAATTCTTCCGTGAGCGATCCACTAGTTGGTCCGTGCCTACGTGCGATGTTCCACAGGAATGTTTACAGCCCTATCTGTCTTGTATATGTTTTGTATCTGTCTCGTAAAAAAAATTTACCATAGCTCATACAATCTATGACACCACTTTCCTTCATAACTTGACTGAATGTCTTTCCCAAACTCTCGAGCTCGACAGTTATTTATCATTTCTGTCGCTGACCTTCTGCCAAGCCATTCTCTTAAGCTGTCTGGTACCTTTTCTCTTTCATTCCCTCTATCTCCGTCCCTCAATTTTCCCAGTTGTTACAATATATTTCAACTGTTCCCTTCTCATTACATGGCTCAAAAATGATGATTGTTTCTTCCTAATATTCGATATGACATCCCTTTTTGCTTGGCCTCTTATAGAACGTTTTCATTATTCTTCTCAGCTGTCCATAGTGTTCTCAACATTATTCTGTAAAACCACAATTCAACAGCCTCCAGTGATTATCTTGTCTGTTGTCCCATTGTCCATGATTCATATCCATATGTTAAGACTGGTTCTACAAAACACTTAAGGATACTTTTTCTTGTCTCCATCAGCTAAAAAGACCAATGAGGAAGTTCTCAAAGAGGCCAACACAAAAAGGGAGCTCTTAAAAAAACATCAGAAAGAAGCAATCAACATTTTTCGGGCACATCATGAGAAGAGGAAAATTGGAATACTTGGTTACAACTGGCAAAATAAAGGGAAAGAGAGATCGTGGGCGACAAAGAGAGAAAATACTGATAGCTTGGTGTCATGGCATGGAAAAACAGTCAACAACAGAACTGATACGATGCACTGTAGATAGAATATTGTGGAGGGACATGATCACCTACGCCAACCTGTATGGCACATGATGATGATTATCAAAATGGATTGCACATTATCTTCCTCATTTTTTTTTTAAAGCTGCTTTCCCTGAGCCACTCTACAGTCACCTCTGTTCTAACATGGACAAAACATTGTCACCTATTGAGCGTCATTTAATATCTATTGTCCTTTCGAACCGAAGACGGCACATAGGGCAGAACCACAATCTCAAAACAGAAACCTTGCGTGCCAAAATGGCACATATTGCAGAGATCACTGCTTCTAAAATCTATGTCTGTTTCCATAACAGTACTTTTTACAATGACAGCTTGTCAAGCCATCATTTAATAACAAAGCAAATAAAACATTGACATACAAAATTGGTATTAAAAACATTGACACAATAAAATAAAAATTAGACCACGGACAATAATTTGTGAAAAAAATGGTGCAGATAATGACACAACACGATCATTCATAATGTTACAAGATGAGATAACGAGGAAAATAATGATCATCATCATCATCAAGTACCGGCCTAGTGGCGTTGGTAATCATGTCTCTCCACAACTTTCGATCTCGGCAGCTATTTATCATTTTTGTTGTTGACCTTCTGCCAAGCCATTCTCTTAAGCTGTCTGTTATTTTTCTCTTTGCTTCCCTCTATCTCTTCGTCCCTCAATTTGTCCATTGTTACAATATATTCAAGTTGTTCTCTTCTCATTACATGGCCAAAAAATGATGATTGTCTCTTCCTAACATTGGAATTTAGCTCTCTTTTTGCTTTGACCTCTCTCAGAACCTCTTCATTACTCTTCTTAGCTGTCCATGGCATTCTCAACATTCTTCTGTAAAACCACATTTCTACAGACTCCAGTGATTTTCTTATCTGTTGTCCTATTGTTCATGACTCGCATCCGTATGTTAAGACTGGCTCTACGTAACATTTAAGAACTCTTTTTCTTTTTTATTGTCAAAAATGGATTGCATAGTATTTTCCTCATTTTTTTGGAAAGCTGCTTTTGCCTGAGCCATTCTGCATCTCACCTCTTTTGTACATCTTCCGTCTGAGGTTAACAAGTTCCCAAATATTTAAATTCATTTAACCTCTTTTAATATTGTTCCACTTGTCTCTATTTTGCACTGAAGTGATATCTTTTTCTTTGTTGTTACCATTACCTCTGTCTTTTTGCTATTAAGGCTGTGTCCTTTATTTTTACTTTCCTTCACTATAATGTCCAACATTTCTTGTAACTCATTTTCACTCTTAGCGATTAATACTGTATCATCAGCATACCTTAGATTATTTATATTATGACCTCCAATTGTTATTCCAGGCATGCCCCTACGGATCTTAAAATAATCTCACTATGAATATTAAACAAATCTGGTGACAGCACACAACCTTGTTTAACACCCTGTTTTATTTGTTGAAACATTCCCAAATGGTTTCCAGTTCTTATGACCGCTGTTTGTTGTCAGTACATGTCTTTATTATTCTTAGATCTTTGATGTCTATGTTTATGTTTTCTAAAATGTTGATTATTTCTTGGTGCTTTACTTTGTCTAAAATATTGATACAAGAAGATAATTACAGAAGTGATACAAGAAGATGATGGAGGCAATAACATAAGAAGATAACGCTGAAAATAATGGTACTGGAAAATAATTATGGAACCAATGATACAAGAAGATAATTGTGAAAATAATGTTGCAAGAAAATAATTGTGAAAGTAATAATATAAGACGATAACTGTGAAAATAATGATACCTTGAGGAAGGAAAGAAGAAGAAGACGCAGAAGAAGAGGACACTTGTGAAATAATAATACAAAAAGATAATTGCGAAAATATTGATTCAAGAAGATAACGATGGAAGTAATGATGTAAGAAAATAATAACGGTGGCAATGATACAAGAAGATAACTATGAAATTGATGATACAAGATGATAAATAGGTAAATAACAATGCGAGGAAAAAAAACATAATGAAAGAAATGACAGAAGAAGGTAATGATGTAATTATATTTAAAAAATACAATGAAAATGATTATAGAAGAAAAAAAACTGACAAATATGACACAAAACGGCAATTATAAAAAGAAAATGGACAGCATAAGTTAATTATTAAACAGGAACATGAGAAAATAATATTACAATGTTGACGCTAGAAGGAAAAAATGTAATTAACAAAACTACAATTAGCAGAAGAGTAACAAAATGTTAAAAACAGTGATGGAATTAGTCTCTGGTTACACTAGCGGGGGGGCCAGTATTCAAGGACAACAAACAAACCACATTTCGCTAACTGGGTCACACGTTTATTATTAAAACCAGGCATTCCCAAGATGGCACATGCTATTTTCTTTCTCTTTTTCTCTTACTGTTTTGGGATTATTTCTAGCAATAAACTCTCAGTAAAATGTGAAAGAGTTTTCACAAAGTAGATCAATCGCTACCTCATACTATTATATTAGAAATGTTAGACATTATAGTGAAGGAGAGCAAAAATAAAGGGCTCAGCCTTAAATGGAATAAAATAAGAAAAACAGAAGTAAAGAAAAAGA
This sequence comes from Megaustenia siamemsis, assembly GCA_032433765.1. Taxonomy (NCBI): domain Eukaryota; kingdom Metazoa; phylum Mollusca; class Gastropoda; order Stylommatophora; family Ariophantidae; genus Megaustenia; species Megaustenia siamemsis. Next base: position 193,759,138 of record JAVIAB010000092.1, read on the forward strand.
CATCTTGCGAAGCATAATAAAGACAAGTGGAACAATAGAAAAAGTGGATATCAAGTTGAAGGAATAGACCTGGAGACAGTTCAGAGTTACAACTACCTTGGACATACTATATAGCCAGTGATGGAAAATGTAAAACTGAAATAAACAAAATAATAGAAATGGCAAAAAGTAATTTTAATGTGAAGAAATAACATTTTAAAATGTTATGTCTTCTCAACATTCCTGTATGGTGCAGACACCTGGAAATTAGACAAGAAAACATCATAAAATTGAAGCCTTTGAAATTGGATTTATAGAAGAATAGGTAGAATTGGATGGAAAGAAAAAAGAACAAATAATGTCGTTTTAAAACAACTAAAAATAAAAAGTGAACTATTAAACACAATTTGAACAAGACAAATTACATTTTTGGGGCATGTTAAAAGACACAAGTCTAATAAAAGTAATATTGGAAGGGAAAATACAAGGTATTAGAGGAAGAGGCAGACCGAGGCTGCCACGGATGAGTAGCATCAAAAGATGGACAAGACAGCCTATGACAACCTGCACCATCAAAGCAAGCGGCAGAACGGAATGGCGCTCCATGGTAGCCAACCTTCGATGCGGAGAGGGCACTCGATGATGATGATGGAACAATATTAAAACAAGTAAATGAATTTAAATACATGGGAACACTGTTAACATCAGATGGTAGATGTACAACACAGGTGAGATGCATAATAGCTCAGACAAAAGCAGCTTTCCAAAAATGAGGAAGGTACTGTGCAATCCATTTTTAACAATAGAAACAAGGAAGAGGAGTTTTTGTTTTCTAAAATGTTACGTAGAACCAGTCTTGTCATGTGGATGTGAATCATGGACAATAGGACAACAGACAAGATAACCACTTGAGGCTGTATAATTCTGGTTTTACAGAAGAATGTTGAGAATACCATGGACAGCTAATAAAAATAATAAAAACGTTCTGAAAGAGGCTAAAGCAAGAAAAGAGCTAATATCCAATATTAGGAAGAAACAATCATCATTCTTTGACCATGTAATGAGAAGAGAACAGCTGGAATATATTGTAACGACTGGAAACATTAAGGGGACGAAGAAATAGATGGAACCAAAGAGAAAAGATACCAGACAGCTTAAGAGAATGGCTTTGCAGGAAGGTCTACAACAGAAATAATAAATAACTGTACAGATCGATAGTCGTGAATAGACATGATCACCTTCACCAGCAGGCAGGGCACTTGATGATGATGACAGACTACTATAAATAATTCTGAGATTGGCAAAGGATATCGCTGAAACCCTCCGTTAGCGTGACGTATTCGGCTATGCAAACTGTATATGGCTGACGTCATTCTACACCTTCCTCACAAAGCTCAACAACGCTACTCTGTATGGGGGGTCCGTTCTCACTTCGCAGGTCTATCTAAAGTAGGTCATTGTCGTGATCATTGCCACTTATATTGAATGCCAACACGCTGAGGAGTACCACACGAAGGTTGTGAAGTTTTCAGCATTGACAGCAGGGGCGGTTGTATGTAAAATGACGTCAGTCGTCTATAAATAACACTACTGAAAACAAACACAAGCCTGAGATGCTTCCGGGGAAATCCTCTCAGCCTTTATGACTTGCAATATTGGTGGCAATACCTAAACATTGAGGTAGGGGCAATATGTACAAATAATGTATTGGCTAGAGTAGTAACATTATAGGTATTTTAAAGTAATAAATAAATAGCTGTGCTATTGTTGAAGACGGTCAACTAATGGATCGGACAGACATCATCAATGCCCTCCGGGAAGTGGGAATGGCACAGGACTTTGACAACCATGAGTCCACGTCACTCCTTCGGATGGAAAGAGGTGGGAGTTAAGATGGGCACAGCCAGAAACGAGAAACTTAGTGGGCGTGTAAGAAGACTTATCAACCAACATAGAACTGGAGTCGTCAGTCGCTGGACACTGCGGGACTTGCTGAGGAGGCGATCTAAGCACCTATGGACATGTTCGGAGTGCAATAATGATGACCCGCTAATAACTCAATAACTCACTAGTTACAGAACCGGTATTTTCTCCACAACGATTTTCATGTTTGTTTACAAATGGTGATTATTTCTAGTCACAGAGAACTATAAAACTTAAGAAGTAAATCTATATTTATCTTTGCTTCTAGCATGTTACATTGTGGTCACATTTCTTGTTAAATAAAGCAAATTGTTACATACGAAAAGTTTTCTTCGCAAAATCCGCTTTGGCGGTAAAAAAAATTAATGCTGAATTCTGTAACGAATAAGACACACTATATAAGTAGTAGTAAAGTTAAGGGCAATAATTGGCTTTGTGGTGGTGGTGGTATTAATAGTAGATGTAATTCTAGCATATTTTTGCTGGGCACTCCCAACTGGTTCTTTTCATCATCAACAATTAAAAGGACGTTAGATGGTTGTAAATCCGTTGTGTTTAAGTGAGCGAACTCAATGACAACTTCTTTACATTGTAAATAAAATAATTAACTGAATCCTCTTTCATGTTGTTGATTTGCAATAATCAAAGAAACAAAATGGTGTTTTCCAGTCACGTAATTACCTGCTACATGAATAAAGATAATGATGGACTCCACTACCGAGGTTCGGACAACCCGTGTTCGATTCTCGCTGGAAGCTGTGTAAATTGTGCTCATGGTTAGGAAAAAAAAAACCATCCATGGTCGACCAGCCACTGGCAGAAATGTGTACTAGGGTATTACTCTATGAAGATGAGTAATGCCTCCTCGCATCGTGAGTTTCGGTGCTTGTAGCGACACTGTCCAGAAGTCTCCGAACATTTCTGGATAGGCGGCCGAGCACATATGGGTGTAAACTCGCGTGTTAAGACGCCGATTCAAGTCTCGTACTTTACCTTGACCTTCATTAATTGAATACTCCCTGTTAGTTGATAATGACAAAATAAGGTAACAAAAAAAAATCTTGTTAAAATGATCTGCCTCGATGTTAAACACCTCTTGTACAAAAATTTAAAAATGTATTTAAAATCATTTACCTCTTTGTTAACTCATTGATAACTTTTCACAAATATTAAAATCATCCACGCTTCCATTACATCCTTCACAAAGTTATACAAATATTTCTTTTAAAATCCTCTGTCCTGTGTTTAACTCCTTCGTAACATAAAATAAATTTGTTAAAACCCTAACCCTCTATCCTGTGGTTAGCTCATTCACAACATAAAATATATTTGTTAAAAACCCTCTATCCCCTGTTTAACTCATTCACAACATAAAATATATTTGTTAAAACCCTCTATCCTGTGGTTAACTCCTTCACAACATAAAATATATTTGTTAAAAACCTTACTTCCTCCTAACAACTCCTAGGCAAAAAAAAAATAAAGATTTTTTTAAAATATCAGACGAAACATTATATCCAAGAACGTGGTTTTCAAAATAATTGTTAAAATAGAAGCAGCCGACACAGAAATTTGAACTCTGACCAATGAGTGAGGATAAGAGTGAACTAACAGATGTGCCAGAAAAGCAGCGGATATCTAAAATTGCTAACTAATTAGAAAATGCGGCCAAATCTAAAAACCATTAGCTTGAGAACAAATACAATTTAATCTTCGCAAAACAGAAATTTGAACTGCACAACGCCTCTGTTCAGAGGATGTAGACACGTATTGAATGGTCGTAAATCTGTACAAGTACCTGGCCATAACATGGGGATTGATTTCCGGTGTTTTTAATTTTTAGTTTAGATGTTAGTAATTTTAACAATAGTTATGATTGTAGCATTTAAGAGTTTTTGTGTTGTTGATGATTGTAGCAGTTGAAAGTGGTTATAATAACGGAAGATAGTGGGAACTTAAATTTATAATAGAAGTGATGATTATAGGAGTTGTTTTAAGACTTGCTTCGCAAGTGATAATTATGATAATTACAGTTGTTGAGATTAGTAATTTTTGGCAATGATTGCATTAATGAAGATTAGTAATTATAGTAATGATTGTCTGTTGTTGAGACTAATAGTTACAATGTTATATCTCACTATTCATGTCTGTTGTGATAACGTCCAGCCCCTTGATTCATCTTTGCAGTGTTCTCTGCTGGATGCATCTTCAAATCTTGACTCGCTTTGTAATAGAAACAATTTTCAATTCTATCTATCTATCTATTGACCTTTCGAGCCGTAGCTGGCCCATAGGGCGTAGACCAAGATATTCCCTTTCTTATCTGAATTTTTGTCCTAGCAGTTTTCAATTCTTTTAAATATATTTTATCAAATCTCGCCATTTGTCTCTGTTCTGTGCAAGCAGCTCTATCTCATTGAGAGAGCCGATTCCTGTTGTTCTTGCCTCTCTCATCAATGTTCTTCTCAGTGTATCTCTGGGTCTTCCTCTTTTCCTCTTACCTGTTGTTTCCCACATGAGGGCTTGCTCATTTATGTTGTCGATGACATATATTTATGCTATCAGTAACCTTTATTTATGTTGTCAATGGCCTATATTTATGCTTTTTATAACCTTTATTTATTTTGTCAATAACCTATATTTATGCTATCAGTAACCTTTATTTATGTTGTCAATGACCTATATTTATGCTTTTTATAACCTTTATTTATGTTGTCAATAACCTATATTTATACTATCAGTAACCTTTATTTATGTTGTCAATAACCTATATTTATGCTATCAGTAACCTTTATTTATTTTGTCAATGACCTATATTTATGCTATCAGTAACCTTTATTTATGTTGTCAATGACCTATATTTATGCTTTTTATAACCTTTATTTATTTTGTCAATGACCTATATTTATGCTATCAGTAACCTTTATTTATGTTGTCAATGACCTATATTTATTTGTATAACCTTTATTTATGCTATCAATGACCTATATTTATGTTATCAGTAATCTTTACTTATGCTGTTAATAAAATTACCTCATCATTTCGGTGCCCTTTACCGCATCGAGTGCTAGTAACCGTTGAACAAAATTAATCCACAGAATAAAAAAAGAAAAAGAAATGTTTGCAAATTCCTGCCATAGGTTCCGAATACTTTATTTTGTCCTGTTGAAGATGTGATCGTCACAGCCAGTAAACAAGAAATTATGGAGTGCCTTGATGTGTATGAGGATGATGTTGTTTATGCCAGTATTTTTCAATAACCAACGGTACATTTTACGAACTATGTGATCGGTAACTCGCAAGCTCACGCAACCTTCCTAGCATAATATGGTATGTTTGTACCCATTTATAGCTGTGTGAACTTAGTAGCAGTCGATCGAGACCGACCATTACTAGCCTAAGTCACTAACCACCACGCTACCGCGGTTTCAGTAGCTCCTAAACGTTTTATTTCGATTACTCCACAGGACCGGTTGTGTTTCCCAGACCACATCTGTGGTATCCACATAAGTCTCGATGAAACAAGAAACCAGTCGGTCATGAGAATGTTCCCCGACCCGTGTGTCTACATTAGACGAGAACACAAACGACTGCTCCTATCTGCTCACCTGCCATGTCATCAGTTTGTTATGTTTTGCATCCGCCAGCTTTTAGCTCCAGCAAAGTTCATAGGGATTGAATTTCGGCTGACTATCCCTTATTTTCTATTTTGCACACCAGCCGCCGTATGACCAGGTGTCCTCTGCCAAGTTTTCTCACTTCAGAGATACTTTCAATTGTTTATCGTTTTTCGAGAATTTTTACGTTTTTGGAGATTATTTTTCTCTATCAATTTTTGTCCGACCCGCCATTTTTGGCGCACATTTTTCGATTTCCAACAGCTAAGAGTTCTTTAACATGCGCAGATAGAACACGGGACTATCTGTTTTTTCACAGGTAGAGGGCTAGCCATCGAACCTGACAGAAATGATAAATAACTGACCCAACGACCAGTGGCAAGTAAAATCACGGATTCATTTTTTTTAAATTTCCACCACCTGTAATTGGAATCGAAGGCCGACGCCCTACCTCTAGACCAACCAGCTCTTTTTCTTTTTTAAAAGGTTACCACCTTGTAGGAAATCCTTCCTTACTTTCTTCATATGAATATGCTTGGAAGAATCTAGATGATTTCCTCTCAATATCTGAACCCACACAAGAAATTAGCCCGACGGTTTTATCAATATCACGAGACTAGTCAACATACTAGCCGTCTCAGCTTCAGACAGTATAATCAGATCTTGACAGATTATGAGACTTTCCAGACTCGCTGAAACTCTTGAAAGTAATACCAACCGTGGTTTCAAGCATTTTTCAACGTCCGTTTCATGTCTCGCAAATAGAAGATGTAAAACAGATTGAGGGTCTTTTGGAGAAGAAAATAATAAAATAAAATGTATAGATCAGAAGCTAAGCATTCTGGAAGCTGGTTTTAAGTGCGCTGATATCAAGAGTTATCGATCGTGTAGCTATATTTTATATTTAAGTTCAAAGAGCGATCACCGTTGCATTTACTGAGCTCTTCTGAATGTAAATTGGTCGATTGATTGCAAACACGGTCGATTTGAGCAGGAGATAATTTGTCTATAATTTCAAGTCGTTTTTTTTCTTACTCATTAATTGGGTACCGTCGAGGTTTGACTACCAAAGAGCGCCATTTTACTCTGTCTCTTACTGTGATGTTGTCATAGGTTCACCTGTTCCTCTTTTTATGCTGTCAGTTCATTTAGGGGTTGGTCTGCCTCACCTACCTTGTACCTTCCCCTCCAAGATGACTAATGGTCGGGTATTGTGTCTCTTCACTTGTCCCAAATATTTTAGTTGTCTTGTTCGAATTGTTCAATGAATTTCTTTCTTCATTTTCAACTGATCTTCAATGTTTGTCTTCTTTTCCTTCCATCCAAAATAATCCTCATATTTTTCTATAGATCAACATTTCAAAGTCTTCGATTTTCTGCTGTTTTTTTATTTTTTAATTTAATGTCCACTTTTCTGCACCATATGGAAGTTTTGAGTGGATGTAACATTTTAGTATTCGTAATATAAGTTTTGGTATTTGCTTTGATGTAAGTATATTTCTCATGTCGTTCATATTGTTTTTTTCCATCCCCATTCTTTCTTTATTTTCCATCACCTTTTGCAACATGCCCTAGATAGCAATCTTGTTGAACTCTTTATAGACTCATTCCATCTACTTTGGTGATACTTTGAAGGTAAAGTCAAAGTGCAGGCCTCAGTGGCCTAGTTGGGAAAACCATCCGACTGGGCTACCGACGTACGGACAACCCTTGTTCTATTCGCGCTGGAAGCAGTGTGGATTATACTCGTGGTTGGAAAAAAAATACCCCACGGTCGACCCAGCCGCTAGCAGAAATTGGTACCAGGATAGTACTCTGGGAAGGTGAGGAATGCCGCCTCGCGAGTTTCGATGCTTGAAGCTACACTATCCAGAAGTCACCGAACGCTTCTGGATATGCGACCGAACAAATATGGATGAAAACTCGCGTGCTAAGATACCGATTCAAGTCTCGTACTTTACTTTCACCTTGAATGTTTTTTCAATGCACTTGCTTATATTTTAATTTATATAAAAATTGTATTCTAGAAATTGCATTTCCTCTGAAACATTGCGTTAGCTACTTAGAAAAGATAATTATCACATTTTATAAACTATATCGTAGTCATTTGTGAAAATAACATAGCCTTTTATTTCTTTACATGATCGTGAGATCTGACACGGATTTGGACAGTGATTCCCAAACTTGTACATTACAATTACATACCCTGTCAAATCCCAAACTCCCGTCCTTACAAACGTTGATGGTAAGTTAACAATGTATGGGATTGTTACCATAACAATCTTTTCTGTAGCCACGAAGACCCTCAATAACTCATCATCATGTGCCATACGGGTTGTCCTTCCGGGCTTTCTCAGCCAATCGTGTAATACGAAGTTCAACTTTAGATGACTTTTGTGTCAAATTTTTCAAAATAAGTCTCAATTTGACATTTTTTGTTAGCCTCTGAATTGTAAAAATAAGGTTAACATGTATCCTAAGAGTGATATCTCAATCATAGACTTAACCTACCCCCCCTCCCCCCCCCCCCCCTCCCCCCCCCCCCCCCCCCCCCCCCCCCCCCCCTGTTTGTTACGAACCCAAGTTCTGCATTAAGTCAAGTCAAATCTATTTCTATCCCTCTCTTTTCTAATAATAGTTACAATTTTACATTTCCATAACTTGCTACTGTTCTATTGCTGTGGCTGCTTCATGTGTCTGATCTCAACTCTACTTAGTTTAGGTAGCTTCATGTGTCTGATCTCATCTCTACTTAGTTTAGGTAGCTTCATGTGTCTGATCTCATCTCTACTTAGTTTGGGTAGCTTCATGTGTCTGATCTCATCTCTAATTAGTTTGGGTAGCTTCATGTGTCTGATCTCATCTCTACTTAGTTTGGGTAGCTTCATGTGTCTGATCTCATCTCTACTTAGTTTGGGTAGCTTCATGTGTCTGATCTCATCTCTACTTAGTTTGGGTAGCTTCATGTGTCTGATCTCATCTCTAATTAGTTTGGGTAGCTTCATGTGTCTGATCTCATCTCTACTTAGTTTAGGTAGCTTCATGTGTCTGATCTCATCTGTACTTAGTTTGGGTAGCTTCATGTGTCTGATCTCATCTCTAGTTAGTTTGGGTAGCTTCATGTGTCTGACCTCATCTCTACTTAGTTTTGGTAGCTTCATGTGTCTGACCTCATCTCTAGTTAGTTTTGGTAGCTTCATGTGTCTGACCTCATCTCTAGTTAGTTTGGGTAGCTTCATGTGTCTGACCTCATCTCTAGTTAGTTTGGGTAGCTTCATGTGTCTGACCTCATCTCTAGTTAGTTTGGGTAGCTTCTTGTGTCTGACCTCATCTCTAGTTAGTTTGGGTAGCTTCATGTGTCTGACCTCATCTCTAGTTAGTTTGGGTAGCTTCATGTGTCTGACCACATCTCTAGTTAGTTTGGGTAGCTTCATGTGTCTGACCTCATCTCTAGTTAGTTTGGGTAGCTTCATGTGTCTGACCTCATCTCTAGTTAGTTTTGGTAGCTTCATGTGTCTGACCTCATCTCTAGTTAGTTTTGGTAGCTTCATGTGTCTGACCTCATCTCTAGTTAGTTTGGGTAGCTTCATGTGTCTGACCTCATCTCTAGTTAGTTTTGGTAGCTTCATGTGTCTGACCTCATCTCTAGTTAGTTTGGGTAGCTTCATGTGTCTGACCTCATCTCTAGTTAGTTTTGGTAGCTTCATGTGTCTGACCTCATCTCTAGTTAGTTTGGGTAGCTTCATGTGTCTGACCTCATCTCTAGTTAGTTTGGGTAGCTTCATGTGTCTGACCTCATCTCTAGTTAGTTTGGGTAGCTTCATGTGTCTGACCTCATCTCTAGTTAGTTTGGGTAACATATTCGACACAAGCCATATCTCTATCTCCCATTTTGTGATCTATTCTATCCTAGTCAATATCTTCTTTCTTGTACCCCCGTCACGCCAAGTGGCGTATAGGGAATATGGTGATAGTGACTATAAATTTTGCAGACCTTTGGCACATGATTTTTGGGGTAATGTGGTCGGTATTACGCCCGTGCCGCTTTGCTTTCCCAGAAAAAAATCCGGTACCCATTAAAGGCTGGGTGAAACGGAAGCCGTCGGTTTGGATCGAACCCTAACTCTTGTCCTTTGTAGTCCAGTTCACTAACCACTGAGCTATCGCGGCTCCCCTAGTCAATATACTCTTACCATAAAAACGTCAAAAGATAAAGAGCCCCGTCACACCATGGGACGTATCGGGAATATGGTATTAGTGACCATACTTTTTACAAACCCTCTGTGCATTATTTTAGAGGTAATGTGATCGGTATTACGCCCGTGCCGCTTTATTTTCCCAGAAATAAGGCTGGGTGAACCCCGAAGCTGTTGATCAGGATCAACTCCTGTCCTTTGTACCCCAGTTCACTAATCAAAACTCTATCGCGGCTCCAACTTTTACTACAGTATTTATTTGTTTTATTTGTTTTTGTTATCTGTGCATATCTCGTCTCGTGTGTGAAGGTAAACCAAATCTGTGGTGCAACACCAGTTTAACACACACAAAATAATAATAATAAAACATCAGACCTGGCAATTTGGCATATTAAATTAGGCCGTGAAGAGGTTACAAATCATTGACTCTCTTTTACATCGACATTGCCAGGTATTTAGCGAATTTCTCGAGATGTAGAATAAGTGGAAGGAAGTATAGAGCTCATTGTTTTATGAACGGCATATTGTAGAGTTGAGCCAATTACATTCTCAGCTAAAGTATGATTCTGACAGCGTGTAGCAAATACGATAATTTGTACAACATGAGCTTTCAAGCACATTTTCGTTATCTTTATTATGTGACAACATCAGCGATGTTAAGTGATAGTGTAGATCTGATCAGCAGCGTTGCCCAGAATAAGTTCAGTTACTAGCTGCCGAATATAGTGGGAACCTTGAAGTTCAATGCAGCAGAGGGTTGACGCCCGGGGGTCATGTCCTACCTCCATTATTATATCAAGAAGCTAAAGGACCGAAACACTTGCTCGATAGCCCCCTTCTGGTGATCAGATTTCCTCTATCTTTGAAAAGCTCAACATGAAGAGTTTCCTATTATATTCATGGAATCAGTTTCGTTGCAGTCGTGGCATCCCCATAGGCGCTCCACAGCACGATCTATCGATGACTATACAAGACTGACTGTTCCTGTAAGGTGTTGATTAATGATTCATATGCTTTTTACAATAATCACCCCGCATCGACCAGACCGTTGTCCACTTTTTGACTACTCTCAATGTATCCTTGTCCCACCCATCCTCCTCTTCCCTTAACGAGTTAAGAGCAAACGTGGCAATGTCCTCTTTGTCAAGAGTGAGGCCTCACCCAGCACCAGAGCTGCCATTGAGCTTATCGGCTGTTTCCCATTATCACAGTGCTTCGATAGTTGACATTGTTGATGTTGATAAATGACATTCTTTGTTTGTGTAGCAGTCGGTCCTTGTTTGTGTAGCAGCCTGACTGTGTTTGTAGATGAACAAATGACATTCCTTGTTTGTGTAGCAGCCTGACTGTGTTTGTAGATGAACAAATTACATTCCTTGTTTGTGTAGCAGCCTGACTGTGTTTGTAGATGAACAAATGACATTCTTTGTTTGTGTAGCAGTCGGTCCTTGTTTGTGTAGCAGCCTGACTGTGTTTGTAGATGAACAAATGACATTCCTTGTTTGTGTAGCAGCCTGACTGTTTTTGTAGATGAACAAATGACATTCCTTGTTTGTGTAGCAGTCGGTCCTTATTTGTGTAGCAGCCTGACTGTGTTTGTAGATGAACAAATGACATTCCTTGTTTGTGTAGCAGCCTGACTGTGTTTGTAGATGAACAAATGACATTCCTTGTTTGTGTAGCAGCCTGACTGTGTTTGTAGATGAACAAATGACATTCTTTGTTTGTGTAGCAGCCTGACTGTGTTTGTAGATGAACAAATGACATTCTTTGTTTGTGTAGCAGCCTGACTGTGTTTGTAGATGAACAAATGACATTCTTTGTTTGTGTAGCAGCCTGACTGTGTTTGTAGATGAACGAATGACATTCTTTGTTTGTGTAGCAGCCTGACTGTGTTTGTAGATGAACAAATGACATTCTTTGTTTGTGTAGCAGCCTGACTGTGTTTGTAGATGAACAAATGACATTCCTTGTTTGTGTAGCAGTCGGTCCTTGTTTGTGTAGCAGCCTGACTGTGTTTGTAGATGAACAAATGACATTCCTTGTTTGTGTAGCAGTCGGTCCTTGTTTGTGTAGCAGCCTGACTGTGTTTGTAGATGAACAAATGACATTCCTTGTTTGTATAGCAGTCGGTCCTTGTTTGTGTAGCAGCCTGACTGTGTTTGTAGATGAAAAAATGACATTCTTTGTTTGTGTAGCAGCCTGACTGTGTTTGTAGATGAAAAAATGACATTCCTTGTTTGTGTAGCAGCCTGACTGTGTTTGTAGATGAACAAATGGCATTCTTTGTTTGTGTAGCAGCCTGACTGTGTTTGTAGATGAATAAATGACATTCCTTGTTTGTGTAGCAGCCTGACTGTGTTTGTAGATGAACAAATGACATTCTTTGTTTGTGTAGCAGCCTGACTGTGTTTGTAGATGAACAAATGACATTCTTTGTTTGTGTAGCAGCCTGACTGTGTTTGTAGATGAATAAATGACATTCCTTGTTTGTGTAGCAACCTACTGTGTTTGTAGATGAACAAATGACATTCCTTGTTTGTGTAGCAGCCTGACTGTGTTTGTAGATGAACAAATGACATTCCTTGTTTGTGTAGCAGCCTGACTGTGTTTGTAGATGAACAAATGGCATTCCTTATTTGTGTAGCAGCCTGACCGTGTTTGTAGAGCAGCCTGACTGTGTTTGTAGATGAACAAATGACATTCCTCGTTTGTGTAGCAGCCTGACCGTGTTTGTAGAGCAGCCTCACTGTGTTTGTAGAGCAGCCTGACTGTGTTTGTAGATGAACAAATGACATTCCTTGTTTGTATAGCAGCCTGACTGTGTTTGTAGATGAACAAATGACATTCCTTGTTTGTGTAGCAACCTGACCGTGTCTGTAGAGCAGCCTGACTGTGTTTGTAGATGAACAAATGACATTCCTTGTTTGTATCGCAGCCTGACTGTGTTTGTAGATGAACAAATGACATTCCTTGTTTGTGTAGCAGCCTGACTTGTGTTTGTAGACGAATAGAGAATTCTTTCGTGTTACGTGTAGCCACTTGTGACATTTGGATGTGAATACTCTGAGATAAAACAATAGACAATAATATCTTTGGATGCTACATATTTGTGGTTTTACCAGAAATATGTAAAAAGTATAGGCAATTTCGGTAAATGTTGTTGATATTACGCCCTAGATGGTGTGGGCAGAATGCCCTTTTTCTCATTGATGTGGCGGTTCACAATGGCTTTCTTGATATTCCCGGCTCTTACTGGAGAAGTTGGAGTTCGTCTAGTCCCAGGCTATGATGGGAAACCACTAGTCCAGCCCAGAGGTACTGCAATACTAGGTCTTCTGTATCAGTAAGAGCAACCATTACAGGGAACACGGCGATCCTAGATTTTATTAGCCCGCCTGTTTTGACGCAGACTCAATACTATGTCTTCTGTGTCAATACTATCTCTAGCCAGATCTCCTCTCTCACATAACGTTGGTCTGATCACAGCCTGTCTGAAAGAATCTGTCTCTAGCCAGATCTCCCACACAACGTTGGTCTGATAACAGCCTGTCTGAGAGAATCTCTGTCTCTAGCCAGATCTCCCACAGAACGTTGGTATGATCACAGCCTGTCTGAGAGAATCTCTGTCTCTAGCCAGATCTCCCACAGAACGTTGGTATGATCACAGCCTGTCTGAGAGAATCTCTGTCTCTAGCCAGATCTCCCACAGAACGTTGGTATGAGCACAGCCTGTCTGAGAGAATCTCTGTATCTAGCCAGATCTCCCACAGAACGTTGGTATGATCACAGCCTGTCTGAGAGAATCTCTGTCTCTAGCCAGATCTCCCACAGAACGTTGGTATGATCACAGCCTGTCTGAGAGAATCTCTGTCTCTAGCCAGATCTCCCACAGAAGATTGATCTGATCACAACCTGTCTGAAGTCTCAAGGCAAATATTTCACTTTCTCTGTTGTCAATTTCCAGGTCCCTTTGACGTTTTAAGACTACCCTATCTCATCTTCCTTGAGCTATGCTTTCCATTATTGTTAGACACTTATATAACTGAGTACTTTGCTTGAAAATAAGACTACTATGTGACGTATTTTTAACGTACGCGTTTTATTTTATAATATTAATACAGTATAAATACTTGGGTACAATTATAACATCAGATGGGAGATGCACCACAGAAATAAAAAGCAGAATAGCTCAGGCCAAATTAGCATTTCAGAAGGTTAAAAATATCTTATGCAACAAATCTATGTCAATAAAAATGGGAAAGAGAGTTCATCGGTGCTATATAGAACCAATTCTGACCTATGGAAGCGAATCATGGACAGTGGACAAACAAATGAAAAGACGATTGGAGGCCACAGAGATGAGATTTCTCAGAATAATGTTGAAAGTTTCCTGGACAGCTAAAAAGATCAATGAGGAAGTTCTCAAAGAGGCCAACACAAAAAGGGAGCTCTTAAAAAACATCAGAAAGAAGCCATCAACATTTTTCGGGCACATCATGAGAAGAGGAAAGTTGAAATACTTGGTTACAACTGGCAAAATAAAAGGAAAGAGAGATCGCGGGCGACAAAGAGAGAAAATACTGGATAGCTTGGTTTCATGGCATGGAAAACAGTCAACAACAGAACTGATACGATGCACTGTAGATAGAAGATTGTGGAGGGACATGATCGCCTACGCCAACCTGTATGGCACACGATGATGATTAATACAGTATAAGGGTGTGTCATTTAGTTTAGCTCAGGCGACAGATCATGACCATTCCATTTCAGACATGTCTTGAAGTGCTCAGATCTCCTCCCCTGTATGTTCCTCAGTGTGTAAAGATTGAAAACTCAAGTTCTGCGTTGATTTTGTTTTATTTTGTGTTTCCCCTTATCCGCTTATTTCGGGTATTCCCAGATCTAATGTTCGTACAGTCTGAATATGGTTGTAGATTCATGATCATTGATTGAATCATCAGCGCGCCCTGCATCCTTGAGGGCATTCAGAATGTCAACCCAGTCCTTGCACGTCCGCTATCTACGTCAGCTGTTCCAGCCAGGCTGCCCGCGAGTTCGTTTCCTCTCACACCGGAGTGTCCAGGAACGAAGATGAGACAGATCCCTAAAAGACCTCATTTCCTCAGTGACTCCTACCCCTGTCTTCGTGACGCATATTCATCGAGTCACCCAAAAAGCACACTTGAGTAAAAGATGGTATTTCTAACCTGGTCATTGCTTTAGTTAAAAGGTAAAGGTAAAGTACGAGACTTGAACCGGCGTCTCAGCACGCGAATTTCCACCCATATATCCGACCCAGTGCTTTAGTTACTGTCGTGATATTGCCAACTTGTAATTCACATAGCACAAACATACAATTTTTTGTTTTCCTTACTTGCCTTATTTTTTTAATTTTACTTAATTAACCTTTCTACCATTAATAAGAGGAACGAACTCCGTGGCACGGCCTGGAGTGCACGGTGTGGGTGGGTTTTTGCTGGTACCTCAAACCGGGAAGCGACCATAATTATGGCCTACTCTTTTCGATTTTAACTACCAAGGGATCTTTAACGTGTGCAAGCGCACACGGCACCTCCTGTTTATAGCCGTTATCCGAGAGGGCTAGACATCGAGTCTCACTCACTGCTCAGGTCATTCTAGCTGGCTGGTTATATTCGAACTGATTTCACTTAATCAGCACAATCATTACAACGTTACGCTGACTCATTTTAAAAACAAAATATTCAAACTGCTTTCTTTAAAGAGAAGCCATGCTGGGAATTATTGCTGTGCCTAAATATAAGAAATCGTATCTATGTTTGCGCATGTATGTCTGTGTTATATGGGCCTCTTAGAAAACAACATCAGAGCACACATAACGGATATACTGAAGATGTTTACAAATTAAATCAATGACAGATAAGAGCAGCAACGACAGTGCCTTGGTTGAAGCCAGTGCATGACAGGAGAGTTGGTATCATCGTTCTAATTGTTGTTGTTTTTTTTTAAATCAGTTATACCTTTTTTGGTCGGTAGAAAAATAGGAAACATTTTAAAAAAATATTACAGTAATTATTTTGTAATTGTAAATGTGTTTCATTATCAACATCATTATGTGCCGTCTCAGCATCGAAGGTTTGCTAACATGGAGCCATTTCGCCCTGCCTCTAACTTTGATTGTAGATGTTGTTAAAGGCTGACTTGTCCATCTTTTGATGTTACTAGTCCATGTTAGTCTTGGTCTGCCTCTTTTACCTTGTATTTTCCCTTCCAATATTAGTTTTAGTAGGCTGTTGTGTCTTTTAACATGCTCCAAAATTCTCATTTGTCTTGTTTGAATTGTGTTTAGTAGTTCTCTTTTCATGTTTAGTTGTTTTAAGACTTCATCATTTGTTGTCTTTTATTTCCATCCAATTCTTCCTTTTCTTCTATATCCACATTTCAAAGGCTTCAATTTTTTTTGTTTGTTTGTTTGGTTTCCTCTTTAATGTTTATTTTTCTGCATCATACAGTAATCTTGAGGAGATATAACAATTTACTATTCTTAATGTTAGTCCTGGTGTTATTTATTTTGTTGAGGTTAGTATATTTTTCATCGCATTAAAATTACTTTTTGCCATTCGTATTCTTTTGTTTATTTCAGTTTTACATTCTCCGTCACTGATTATATTGTTAATAAATATGTTTAGCCTTCTTTATTTCCATATGAAATATGTTTAGCCTTCTTTATTTCCACATAAAATATGTTCAACTTTCTTTATTTCCATATTAAACATGTTTAGCTTTCTTTATTCCCATATTAAATATATTTAGCTTGCTTAATTTCCATATTAAATATATTTGGCTTTCTTTTATTTCCATATTAAATATATTTAGCTTTTTTTATTTCAATATTAAAATATATTTGGCTTTCTTTATATCTATATTAAATATTTTTAGCTTTCTTTATTTCCATATTAAATATATTTGGCTTTCTTTATTTCCATATTAAATATATTTCTTCTTCTTTTTCTACCTTTCAGCTCCCTGTGGAGCATAGGTCTTCAACAAACACTTTCCAAGTCGTTCTGTTTTTTGCCATTCTTTTAAGATCATTCCATGTCTTCCCCATCATCTTCATCTCTGCTTCTATCTGTCTTCTACAAGAATTCATTTGTCTTCATTTTTGTCTTTTCCCCTGGGGATTCCAAAAAAGGGCCTGTTGTGTAATACTCTCAGTTGGCTTCCGTAGTGTGTGTCCTATCCAGCGCCATCGTCTTCGATGTATCTCTTTATCCACTGGTGTTTGACTGGTACATTTCCATAATTCTATGTTAGTGATTTTGTCCTGCCATTTCCATCCCTTTATTCTGCGTAAGCATCCATTAATGAAAGTCTGTATCTTCGTGATTGTCAATTTTGTTGTTCTCCATGTTTTACAGCCATATAATAGGACCGCTTTAACATTTGAGTTGAAAATTTTTATTTTTGTATTTAACCTAATTTCTTTGGATTTCCATATGTTTCCCAGTGCAATGAAAGCTCCTCTTGCTTTTGATATCCTTATTTTGGTATCATTTTCTGTTCCTCCCTCTTTATCTATATTACTGCCCAGATATATGTCAGATTGTACATCTAATAGAGGTATTTCTCCTAGTTTTATTTGGTTACTGCCAACTGTTTTAATTCTCATAATTAATCTTATCTCTATTAATCTTTAGTCCTAGCTGTTGTGATCTCTCATCTAATATACTCATTTTATCCTGCATCTGTTGATGGCTGTGTGACAGGAGAGCTATGTCATCAGCAAAGTCTAAATCATCAAGTTGTTTGGTCAGTGACCCCTGGATCCCATTTCTGTTGTTTTGAGTTATTTTCATAATCCAATCTATGGCCAGTAGAAAGAGAAATGGAGACAGAAAGCATCCCTGCCTTACTCCTGTTCTTATTTCAAATGCTTCTGTAAGCTGTCCTTCATGCACCACACTACATTTCGTTCCTTCGTACATTGTTTTTATCAGGTTAATAAACTTTATAGGAATTCCGTAATGACTCAGCAACTTCCAAAGCATTCTTCTGTCTAAACTATCAAATGCCATTTCGTAATCTATGAATCCAATATAAAGTGGGGATTTTAGTTCTAAACTTTGTTCAACTATTATACGTAGAGTAGTTATTTGATCAACATATGATCTGTTCTTTCTAAAACCTGCTTGTTCATCTCTCAAATGTTTCTCTATGGCCTCTTTTAGTCTCTCCAGAATGATTCTGCTTAATATTTTCCCTGGCACTGATAGTAGCATAATTCCCCTATAATTTGTGCACTCCTGTAAACTTCCTTTCTTTGGTAGTTTGATCATATAACCTTCTTTCCAGTCTTTAGGTATTTCTTCCCTCTCCCAAATTTTATCTAATAGATTATGTAGCATCTTGGTAGAGGTATTAATATCTGCTTTGATGGGTTTCGAAGGAATTTCATCTGGTCCTGTGGCTTTACCATTTTTCCATAATTAAATATTCCATCTATATTATATATATATATATATATATATATAATAGATAATAATAGTACTTAATTATAATAGATATATATAATATATCAAACTGGCAAACTTTAGAAACCTACGGGGTAGCAGGACAACTACTAGATAATATAATGGCGTTATATAAAAACAGTCAAAGTGCCGTCAGAACATCGGAAGGTCTGTCAGAATGGTTTCAGGTTACAACAGGAGTACGACAAGGATGTGTCCTCTCACCACTCCTCTTCATCATATATATGGACAAAATAAATCAGGAAACAACCAACAATAAGGACAAATCAAATAATAACATAGAGGTAGAAAACTCCAACATCAATGAGCTACTCTTCGCAGACGACCAATGCCTAATATATATGCATTAAAACCTGCTACAACAGCATTTAAGATCTCTAGATAAAAGCTGCACAAACTACAGTATGAAAATTAACACAGCAAAAACAAAGGCTATAAGAGTAAGCAAATTAAGACACCCATTAAACATCAAGATCAAAGATAAAGAAATAAAACAAATAGAGGAATTCAAGTATTTAGGCACAATGTTCACAGAAGATGGAAAACTAGACAGTGCAATTGACATGAGAATACAAAAAGCAAATGCTGTCACATACCAGCTTTCACCATTGTTAAGACATCCAAACATTCCTATGCCAGCTTAACAACAAATGATAAAGCAGTCATCTTCATACCAACTTTATGCTATGAAAGTCAAACATGGACCCTTTCTAAATCACATTTAAGAAAGATCAATACATGTGAGATGCGTTGCTTGAGAAAAGTAACAAACAACACAAGAAGAGATAGAATACCAAATGGAACCATAAGAAAAATAGTAGGAACAAAACCCTGCCAAGAATATATAGAACAACAACAACTTAAATGGTTTGGCCACCTGGTCAGAATGAATCCTCACCAATCACCATCAAGGGCGTTTTTCTCGAGAATGCATGGAAAAAGACCAAGAGGAAGACCCAGAAGAAGATGGATAGATGCAGTGACAGAGACATGTAACAACAAAAGAAAATCACTAATTCAGACAATTCGAGCAGCACAAGAACGACAAATGATATAAAAGACGACACCTTTTAGGTATCAGTGAAAAGAGAAAAGAGGAAGAAGATATATAATATATATATATATATATAGATATATTATAATAAGACTTAATATATAATAATTATAATAGAATATAATAATATATACATCTATATAATATACACCTATAAATATTCAACATTAAAAATTTCCATATTAAATATATTTGGCTTTCTTTTATTTCCATATTAAAATATATTTGGCTTTTTTTAATATCTATATTAAATATATTTGGCTTTCTTTATTTCAATATTAAATATTTTGGCTTTCTTTATTTCCATATTAAATATATTTGTTTTTCTTTATTTCCGTATTAAATATATTTTATCTTTCTTTATTTCCATATTAAATATATTTGGCTTTAATTATTTTCGTATTAAATATATTTTATCTTTCTTTATTTCCATATTAAATATATTTGGCTTTATTTATTTCCGTATTAAATATATTTGGCTTATCCAAACTGCGCCGCTATAGTTAATATTCAATTGCAAATTTTGTCGGATATTTTCTAATTAGTTAGAGAATAATAAAGCTGTATATTTTTAGTACTGTCGCCACGCATTGGGTGTTATGGTTAGAGACCTCATTTCACCCTCGTTCACCATTAAAAAAAATAAAGTACCCCCGTCACGCCAAGTGGCGTATAGGGAAATATGGTGTTAGTGACCCTATATTTTACAGACCTTCAGCACATGATTTTTGGGGTAATGTGGTCAGTATTACGCCCGTGCTGCGTTACTTTCCCAGAAAAAAATCCGGTACCCATTTAAGGCTGGGCGAACCCGGAAGCCGTCGGTTGGGATCGAACCCTACCCCTTGTCCGTGGTAGTCCAGTTCACTAACCACTGAGCTACCGCGGCTCCCCCTCGTTCACCATACTTGGATAGAAATGATGATCTTAGGGAGAAAAAAAACTAGGAATAATTACCCGCATTGAATAATAAAGAAACAACAGATACACTAGTTAAACAATAATTTAAACAAAAATAGTTTGGCCACGTGACAGAAGACCAGAACACAAAAGAACAAGACTTCAATAAACGTTGCCGGACTCAAGGGCAGGCCACGTAAAAGATGGATTAATGGACTGTAAAAAACATAAGTAACATGACAACAGCAGAAACCAATTGACGACCTAAAGACCGCAAATGATATCCCCCCTCGACGCTGAAAGCTCGATGAAGCAGGAAAAAGGTACGCATGCCCTTCCTAAATGTCATAATAAATATATTACAGTACATTTTTACAATTCACGTTTCTTTTCTTTTGATTACAAATATGTGTAATTTACTATAAATTTATTATCAAAATATATTTGTAAAAATACTATATAACAAATATGCTACAATTTCTTAATGAAATAAACATGACAGGCAAAAACTAGGACTAGATATGACTATCAAAAAGACTAAAACTATGATCATACACAAAGGAAATACTCAAAATCCACGAGTGGTTAACAAAATTGAAGGAATAGACCTGGAGACAGTTCAGAGCTACAACTACCTGGGACATACTATAACCAGTGATGGAAAATGTAAAACTGAAATAAACAAAAGAATAGGAATGGCAAAAAGTAATTTTAATGTCATGAAGAACATATTAACATCTAAACAAATAACACCAGGACTAGTACTAAGAATATCAAAATGTTATGTCTATCTAATATTCCTTTGTGGTGCAGAAACATTGGCATTAGACAAGAAAACAGAACAGAGAATTGAAGCCTTTGAATGTGGATATATAGAAGAATAGGTAGAATTGGATGGAAGGAAAATAAAACACACGATGAAGTCTTAAAATAACTAAAAATAAAAAGAAACAACTAAAAACAATTCAAACAAGACAAATGCGAGTTTTGGGCCATGTTAAAAGACACATCAGCCTACTAGAAGTAGTCCGTGGGGGGAAAATACAAGGTAAAAGAGGCAGAGGTAGACTAAGATTAACATGGACTCATCATCATCATCAAGTACCAGGCCTGCTGGCGTCATGTCTCTACACATTTCGATCTTGGCAGCTATTTATCATTTCTGTTGTTGACCTTCTGCCAAGGCATTATCTTAACATTTCTGTTTGCTTCCCTCTATCTCTTCGTCCCTCAATTTTTGCAGTTGTTACAATATATTCCAGTTGTTCCGTTCTCATTACATGGCGAAAAAAAGATGATTGTTTCTTCCTATCATTGGAAATTAGCTCTCTTTTTGCTTTGACCTCTCTCAGAACATCTTCATTACTCTTCTTAGCTGTCCATGGTACTCTCAACATTCTTCTGTAAACCACATTTCTACAGACTCCAGTGATTTTTTTGTCTGTTGTCCTATTGTCCATGATTCGCATCCATATGATAAGACTGGTTCTACGTAACGTTTAAGAACTTTTTTCTTGTTTCTTTTTGTCAAAAATGGATTGCATAGTATCTTTCTCATTTTTTTAAAATGCTGCTTTTGCCTGAGCCATTCTGCGTCTCACCTCTTTTGTACATCTTCCGTCTGAGGTTAACAAAGTTCGCAAATATTTAAATTCATTTACCTCTTTTAATATTGTTCCACTTGTCTTTATTTTTCACTGAGGTGATGTCTTTTTTTGTTGTTACCATTACCTCTATCTTGTTGCTATAAAGGCTGGGTCCTTTATTTTTGCTTTCTTTCACTATAATGTCCAACATTTCTTGTAACTCATTTTCACTCTTAGCGATTAAGACTGTATCATCAGCATACTTTAGATTATTTATATTATGACCTCCACTTGTTATTCCAGGCATGCCCCTTATGGATCTTAAAATAATCTCACTATAAATATTAAACAAATCTGGTGACAGCACACAACCTTGTCTATCACCCTGTTTTATTTGTTGAAACATTCTCAATTGGTTTCCAGTTCTTATGACCGCTGTTTGTTGCCAGTACATGTTCTTTATTATTCTTAGATCTTTGCTGTCTATGTTTATGCTTTCTAAAATGTTGATTATTTCTTGGTGCTTTACTTTGTCAAATGCCTTGGTGTAATCTATGAAACATAGGTATCGATCTGTTTTCACCTCTATGGCTCTTTCTACTAAAGATCTTATGATATAAATGGTATTGCTTGTTCCTTTATCTCTAACAAAACCACACTGTTCATCAGTAATTTCTGGACTGATCTTGTTTCGCGCTTTTTGCATGATGATTCTTAGTAATATTTTAGTCATATGACTCATAAGGCTTTTTGTGCGATGATCATCACATACAATCGCACCCGATTTCTAACATGGACTAGTAACATCAAAAGATTGACAAACCAGCCTATGACAACCTGCACCATCAAGGCAAGAGACAGAGCAGAATGGCGCTCCATGGTAGCCAACCTTCGATGCGGAGATGGCACTTGAAGACGATGATGATAAGAAATATAATAATTCTTACTAGTAAATATGTATCACTTTATTATGAGTGGTAATTTTGTTTAAAGTAAAAAAAAAAAAAACTCTTCAATTTTGTTTCTCAATATAACTTTCCAGTAATGTAATTCCTATACGTTATTGATCACATTTTTGGGGCTTACCGTCTTATAGTTCATCCATTCCCAAGGGCGCTGTGCCGGCAAAATGGTTCTTAAAACCAGTCTATAACTCTCGAATGGTCAATTATTTCTTTTATACAGCGCCCACATTCTTCAGTCGCAGAACTGAAAACGCGTATGAATTAGCCATCTACAATGCTATAATCGAGTGTTTTGGGCTGGGAGATAAAATTGAGGTGTCAGTGTGATTTTTGTTAATAAGATACAGATGAAAGTTCGACCGAGTGCAATTTTCACAAATTTGTTCTTTTCTTCAATTGTGGATTTACAGTTCCGAAATTGATGGTGTGAATTATTCAGCAGTTGAGACCAGACGTGAAGAAAGCGATCATAATATTTTATCACTGGCTGGGAAACAGTTTTAGCTGAACAATATTTGTCATACAATTTTTTAAAGTAATCTTCAGATTAAATTTTATGAAAAAATGATTTTTTTCTGTTTGTGTCTCCTGTAAATACTTTTTGCTTCAGTTGCGCTTTCGCTTGTCTACACTATGTTTCAGCATATTCTTTGCTGTTTATATTTTAACCTGAGATATTATAATTTCTGCGAAGCTATTTTTTCCCCCACAAAAGAACATGTGTGGAATTAATCAGAAATGATCTATCGACCCAGATTAATTCTACATATGTTCTTGGAGGGGAAAAAATGGCTTCGCAGAAATTATAATATATCAGGTTAAAATACAAATATATATAAATATAGATCATAATCACGTACCGTGCTTGCTGACGTAGGTGATCATATCTCTTCACAAATTTCTATCTCGACAGTTATTTCTCATTTTTTGTTGTTGACCTTCTGCCAAGCCATTCTCTTAAACTGTTTGGTATCTTTTCTCTTTGCTTCCAACCTTCACTTCGCCTCTGAATTTTCCCAGTTGTTACAATATATCTCAACCGTTCCCTTTTCATGACACATATCACAGTTATATATATATATATATATATATATATATATATATATATATATATATATATAAGTAAAAGTAAAGAACCCCCGTCACGCCAAGTGGCGTATAGGGAGTTAGTGACCATAAATTTTACAGACCTTCAGCACATGATTTTTGGGGTAATTGGTCAGTATTACGCCTGTGCCGCTTTACTTTCCCACAAAAATCCGGTACCCATTTAAGGCTGGGTGAACCCGGAAGCCGTCGGTTGGGATCGAACCCTACCTCTTGTCCTTTGTAGTCCAGTTCACTAACCACTGAGCTATCGCGGCTCCATATCTATATATAATCAGACTTGATCTTCTCAGAACAGCCTGTGAGAAAAGTTCACAAATGAAGAGTTACGAAAAAGACTAACATAAAACAACATCAGATTAAGTGGTTCGGGCATGTGATAAGACATAACTAACTAAATCTAATACAACGAGTTACCAACGAACAACATGAGAACACCAAGCCAAAAGACCGACCAAGAAAAAAAATTGAGTAAACGGAATACTAAAATCACTCGAAAGTATTACAGCAGAAGAGATCAAGAGAAGAGGAAGACACCGCAAGCCATAACTCTCCTCGACCCCGAACGGCAAATGAGGACGGAAAGAAAGAAAAAGAAAGATCTTAGAGTAGAGACGAAATTAATAGAAATACTGACCAGAGAACTGTTTTTCTATGCTGACGTAACACTAATCGCTCATTCTTTTATAAACATGAACTTCGTAAACGCATGAAAATGATTCGGATTAACCATCAGTCAGCAGAGCACCGTTTATTAATAATAATGATTGTGCTCTCGCAGTGGTCAGCAATTTCATGTAACTTGGTTTCAACATCAACAATAACCTTTCCTTTAATTTCGAAATTAACAGACACATTAATAAAGTATCAGTCGCATTACCTAAACTTATAAAGAGAATGTAGGGACTAAAAGAAGAATGTTGAGAATACAATGGACAGCTAGGAAGTGTAATGAAAACGTGCTGAAAGAGGCAAAAGCAACGAGCGAGCTAATTTCCAATATTAGGAAGAAAATCATTATTTTTTGGCCATGTAATGAGATGGGAAAAGCTGGAATATATTGTGACAACTGGAAGTTGAAAGATGAAGAGATAGAGTGAGCCAAAGAGAAAAGATACCAGACAGCTTAAAAGAATGTTTTTTGCAGAAAATCAACAACAGAAATGATAAATAACTGTCAAGATCAAAAGTTATGAAGAGACATGATCACCTGCACCAGCAGGCATGGTACTTGATAATGATAGGGGCTAAAAGAACTCACAAAAGGGCCAAATACCAAATATACCAAGCCGATTTTCCCACAAAAAACTTCAGTGGCTGAGTGGTTAGTGTGATCGCTTCCTGATAGAAGGGTACTGACTTAAATCCCAGAAGTAGGTGATTTTTTTCGAACCGACTAAACTCCGTGATTCATCCAGCCTCTAAAAATGCGTACCAAAGAATTTTCCTGCAATAAAAGTAGGCCTGGCGTGATGCAGATAACATCACCCAATAATGTGCCGTGGTCACAGACAAATATGGTCACTAACACCATATCCCACATTCGTCTATCAAGAAGTGTAGGTAACTTTCATTTTCCCATTACTCTTCAATACAATAGGTAGATAAGGACAGTGTTTGCCAATCAAGAACATCAATCAAATTAAACACATTCGCTGCCCAACAAGATCGTAGACATCAGACAACAGTTATGTATAAAACCACAGTCATCTGTAGCATTAATAAGGTCTGCGTGCTGAAAAAAATCAGCCAAAGTTTATGACGTTTTCCAGCTTTGCGAGCAGTGGCGGTTTTGAATAAAATTACATCAGCCAACTAAAGCTTCCATAGTTTAAGACGCCATAAACTATTGGTGATTCCGGGGTTTCCTGCTTAGCCCGCAGGATTTTGCAAAACTATACATGGATGTGATAAAACATTGATACTATGATCTCAGCCAACGCCAAACAATGCATATGTCTTGCTATACCACCGGAGCTGGATATTTTTGGGACACATGAAGATGTTTATTTGGGCGACATGAAACAGTTCAACATCGACAACACAGTTTTAGAAACGTACCACAAATACAATTAGTGCACGTAGGATTGGTAATTACAAAGGACAAGGGGTAGGGTTCGATGCCAATCGACGAATTTTTTTCTGGGAAAGTAAAGCAGCATTGGCGTAATACCGACCACATTACCCCACAAATCATGTACTGAAGGTCTGTAAAATATAGAGTCACTAACACCATATTTCCCTATACGTCACTTGGCGTGACGGGGGTACTTTACTTTACTTTAGGATTGGTAATTAAGATAGAGGACGATTCGCAACGAAACCCGCGACGAGAAAAGATAAGATGGAAGAGTGAAGACGCAACAAAAGCACCATACTCATCCTGAACATCCATCTATATGTAGGCGCGAATGCTATACAAGAGTATAACTGCTCCATTTTGGGTCACATAACTATGATGCATGGTGGAGCTCATACGCCAGCGTCTTGCAGTCGCAACAGCAGGGTTGATGTTCCATCAGTTGACCAAGATGTACTAGTTCTACCTCCTCATAGATCTTTCCCGGCAATACTGCGTCACAACAGTTTGGCTAAGAGAAACAAGGATCGGCGTGTTCCCTGTAGTGGCGGCTCTCACTGATGGAAGACCTAATATTGCACTATCTCTAGGCAGGACAAGTCACACAATTTTCCAGCCACAGCCTGCAACCAGACGAATTCCACTTCTCCAGTAAAAGCTAGGAATGCCGTGAAATCCATTACGATCCTTGTCCTGGCATTACGTCAGCAAAAAAAAAAATATGATGTATTGATTTATTTTATCGTCCTTTAACGTCCCTTATTATTATATATCTCTCTATCTCCACTTTATGAATTCTCTAATATCTCTCTGGAATATCATTTTGCTTTAAATATTCTGTGTAATTTCTAGGCTCTGTATTGTTACTATTGAGTTAATTACGGGTCATCATCATTGCACTCCGAACATGTACATAGGTGCTCAGATCGCCCTCTCAGCAAGTCTCAGTGTCCAACGACTGACGACTCCAATTTTGTGAGGGTTGATAAGTCCTCTTACACTCCCACTAAGTTTCTGTATTGTCTTTAGGCCTACACCAACAGTATAGTTTATAGAGTGAATATTTCTAGATGTAAACAGAGTAGGGAAAACAGGTAATTGAAGGGAATAGTTTATTAAGAAGACAACGAGGTAATTGGTAATTTAAAAAACAGCTGCAGAGACAAAATATTGTGGAGAATCATGATCACATGAATTATAAAGACATGGTTTTTTTATGACGATGGTGATGGTGATAGTTTGAGAACGTGCACTTTCACTTTATTGTTTACTCTGTCTATTCGGCAGCTCTAATGTCCATATTGGCCAGAGAGAGATAGGATTTCTCAGGAGAATGTTGACAGTTTCCTTGACAATAAAAAGACCAGTAAGGAAATTCTTACAAGACCAACACAAAAATGGACATCCTAAAAAATCACGAGAAAGAAATCGACATTTTTCGGGAACATCATAAGAAAAGCATAGTTAAAATACTTGGTTCCTTATCATCATTGAGTGCCGTCTCCGCATCGAAGGTTGGCCACCACGGACCGACTTTCCACTCTGTCTCTTGCTTTGATGGTGCAGATTGTCATAGGTTAACATGCCCATCTTTTGATGTTACTGGCCCATGTTAGTTTTGGTCTGCCTCTGCATCTTTTACCTTGTATTTTCCCACCCAATATTACTTTTATTAGGCTGTTGTGTCTTTTAACATGCCTCAAAAATTTCATTTGTTTTGTTCGAATTGTGTTTAGTAGTTCTCTTTTCATTTTTTGTTGTTTTAAAACTTTCATTTGTTTTCCTTTCTTTCCGTCCAATTCTATGTATTCTTCTATAGATGCACATTTCAAAGGCTTCAATTTTCTGTTCTGTTTTCGTATAAATACTTGGTTACAACTGGCAAAATGCAGAGAAAGAGAGATCGCGGACGACAGACAGCGAATATACTCGATAACGTAGTGTCATGTCATGGGAAAACAGTCAGCAACAGAATTGATGCTATGCACTGTGGTAGATTAGAGCAAAGACATGATCGCCTACGCTAAATTGTGGCACATAATGATGATAATTGTCCATAACCTGTTCGTGTTGTTAACACAAAGTATTTTTGAGGTTTATTTTCATGTTTTATCCATCCAGTATCTGTTTAGTTATATTATTTTGAGTTGCGTTAATACGAATAGTATCAGTGTATGAGGTGATGGCTTCCATGAAAGGTTTAGTTGCTTATACACTCTCTGTATGGTTTCTATGATATCATTTTTGTTTGTACTCTACCACAGCGGTTCTCATTCTCTCCTTTACCGCGGACCCCTATTAAATACGTTTTGTTGTCGTGGACCCCATTTCATATGTTTTGTTGTCGCGTACCCCCATAAATATGTTTTGCTGTCGTGGACCCCATTAAATATGTTTTGTTGTCGTGGACCCCATTTCATATGTTTTGTTGTCGCGGACCCCCATAAATATGTTTTGCTGTCGTGGACCCTATTAAATATGTTTTGTTGTCGTGGACCCCCATTTCATATGTTTTGTTGTCCAGAACACCCATTAAATACGTTTTGTTGTCGTGGACCCCATTTCATATGTTTTGTTGACGCGGACCCCTATAAATTAGTTTTGTTGTCGCGGACCTCCAGGATTTATTTTCTGCGTTGATTTGTCATTCTTTTGTGTCTCCCAGTATAGCGGTCCATACTGGTATTTCCGATTTTGACCTGATGTTCGTGCGCAGCCATTGAGATGGCTATAGATTCATGATTATTGATTGAATCATAAACTCGCTCTCCCTCCCTGAGGACATTCAGAATGTCTCCATGTCCATTCTAAGTCCGCCATCCACGGCAGCTGTTCCAGCCAAGTTGGCAGCTCGTTTTGTTGCTTTTTATGCCCGAGTGACCAGGGACAGATCTCCCTCAGCCCCGAGCTCTTTAGAGACACCAACCATTGCCATCGAGCCAAGCCCCCTTTGAAGTTCCTGGACATTCATGTCGAGCCACTTAGAAAACATGAGCAAATTGTTGTGCTTCTAGCCAGGAGATCGCGTTAGTCACTACCATGATCTTTATGGTAAAACTACGTGTAGTTACCATGACAGCACCGCTCTCTTCCTTTCCAGTTCTTTCATTGACCGAGGTGAATGCCCAAAGCTCCAACTGTGTCGAACAACAAACCCATCACTGTAAATGACTGCCTTACCCTCAGGTCAATTTGTATAAATCAAGCCCTGCACCTTCGCGTCCACAACCATAGTTATTTGTTATCTGCATTCTCAGTTCAAATCGTTTCAAACCAGGAACAGACATCGAGTAGTCTAATGGTATCCGTATCCACTCTTCCCTGAGGTGTCCAGGAACCCTGTCCCATGAGCTCTCCAGGAACCTGTTCCCTGAGTTCTCCATCAATCTTTTCCGTGAGTTCTCCATCAATCTTTTCCGTGAGTTCTCCAGCAACCTGTTCCCTGTGTGCTTCAGCAACCTTTTCCGTGAGTTCTCCATCAGTCTTTTCCGTGAGTTCTCCATCAATCTTTTCCGTGAGTTCTCCAGCAACATGTTCCCTGTGTGCTCCAGCAACCTGTTCCCTGAGTTCTCCATCAGTCTTTTCCGTGAGTTCTCCATCAATCTTTTCCGTGAGTTCTCCAGCAACCTGTTCCCTGTGTGCTCCAGCAACCTTTTCCGTGAGTTCTCCAGCAACCTGTTCCCTGAGTTCTCCATCAATCATTTCCGTGAGTTCTCCAGCAACCTGTTCCCTGAGTTCTTCATCAATCTTTTCCGTGAGTTCTCCAGCAACCTGTTCCCTGAGTTCTCCATCAATCATTTCCGTGAGTTCTCCAGCAACCTGTTCCCTGAGTTCTCATCAATCATTTCCGTGAGTTCTCCAGCAACCTGTTCCCTGAGTTCTCCATCAATCTTTTCCGTGAGTTCTCCAGCAACCTGTTCTCTGAGTTCTCCAATAATCTTTTCCGTGAGTTCTCCAGCAACCTGTTCCCTGAGTTCTCCAGCAACCTGCTTTCTGATGCCCCCAGCAACTTGCTCCCTGAGTTCTTCAGCAACCTGCTCCTTTCCCGGAAACGAAAACATCGTCAGCTTATGACTTAGTCTTCCCTTATCTCTAATCGACTCAAATGTTATTCTCACAATGTAGACATTGAAGAGCACAGGAAAAAGAGGTGAGCCCTGTGGTAGGCCTGGATGTATAGTGGTAGAATCGTACTGCACTTGAAAACTACATTCCGCTAGAAAAGAGTTGCTGCTGTCTAGTTAAGGACTGGTCTGCTGCGTAGCGCTTGAACCTAAGCTATTAAAAATAAAAGAGTTGAATGTACAAGTTAATGAAAATGATAAATGAATATAATGAAAAAAATCTTCTCATGTACATTCTTAAGTTTATTTCTAAACATGATCCATTAACCATCTTCATAATCTCCATGTAGTCACTGCACAATTTTCCTCCCACCAATAATTTCTAACTGGAGCCCTCAATAAACGTTACGAAAACACCAGATCCACGGGTTGACCACGAAAGAGATGGATTGACGGAATATTAGAAACACTAGGAAACATAATAGCAGATTCGTAAAGAAGAGCAAAGGACAGCAAATTATATTCTCACCATAGTTCGTGATAGTTAGGAGGGTCTTATAGTCTGTTGTTTGATGTGTGATGGTGATGGTCTAATCACCAACTAATTACTACATCAAGCTTGGGCAGATGCTGCTCGTAAACCTGGGAGGGCCGACCATCTAAGGGCAGAATCCCCCTACAGAAAAGACAATCTGCTGCCTTGCAGGAAGATTGGGAACAATCAAAGGCTAAGGAAAGCAAACCTGAATAAAATGCTGGCTGAAATCGGATGCACTGGGCCACTGGCGCAGAACACATTTCAACGTCTAATTATGATAGAAACTACCGCTGACCGGAAAGGCTTCAAGAAACAGCTGAATATATATTACACTGGAATCCGGAGGGCATATACCACAAAACAAAAAAACAAGCTCTAACAATCAGACTAGCAGAGGAGGAGATAGACGTTGCATGCATCCAGGAAACTCATCTTAATCCTCAGCACAGATTTATGATCAGGGGCTACCAAACATTTAGACAGAACAGGGAAGGTCACAAGGGTGAATTCTTATACTTATTAAAAATTCCATTCCAGCAAAACTGATAGAGGTAGTCACAAATGGAGAGGCAGAGATCATTGGTACAGACCTATACATTAACTCCGCTAGTATAAGGATATTTAATATATACTGTCCAAATGACAAATTACTGAAGCTGGAGTCAATGGAAATAACACCATCAAAGTGTCTGGTAGTAGGAGACTGTAACAGCCACTCTGAAAGATGGGGATATAAGGAGTCCAATGTTCAAGGTGAAGAAGTGAAGTTCCTAGAGGAGCAAGAACAAACTACAAGCCATACTGGAGCAAGGAAATACAAAGACTAGAAGAGGAACTGGACTCTGCCATAGAACTAGCTGAAACATCACACAGCACAGAGAGCAACATTGCCTACAAAGACTAGAAGAGGAACTGGACTCTGCCATAGAACTAGCTGAAACATCACACAGCGCAGAGAGCAACATTGCCTACAAAGCAGCCTCGGCCAAATACAAACGTGAGATCATGATATCAGCAAGACAGAGCTGGATAGACAAAACAGAGAGCCTTAATCAAGACAAAAATGGTCATTAACTATGGAAACTTGCGAAAGCTCTGAGCGACGAAAACAACTGCCGACCTCCAATATCATTAACACACAATCATAACATCCTCACACGCAAAAGGGCAGCAAATCTACTAATAGAGACTTACAAAAACATTAGTAGAATAAACATTCCAATAGACAAACAGAAACCTACAAGATGGGAAAACCAAGATGCAAAACACATGCCTTTAGCACCAGAAGAGCATCAGACGACCATCTTTACCCCAAATGAATTAGATGTTGCCCTCAAAGGATTGAAGCTCAAAAGTTCCCCTGGTAAAGATGGAATCTCCAACGAAATGCTCCTAAATCTGGGACAGAATGCCAAGAACCAGCTTCTAAGGATAATAAATGCTGGCTGGATGAGAGGTCATGTGCCGGCAATCTGGAAAGAAGCTATTATGGTGCCCATCCTCAAGCGTGGAAAAGACCCACTAGACCCAAGTAGCTTAGACCATTTAGCCTACTGAGCTGCCTGAGTAAACTCATGGAAAGGCTGGTTAACAGAAGACTTATGTGGTATTTGGAAACAAAACAACAAATCGTACCACAACAAAGTGACTTCCGTCAGCACAGATCAACTAAAGACCTGGTCACCTACATTGCACATGAAATAGAGGATGCTCTACAAGAAAAGAAACACACACTGGCAATGTGGGTCGACATGGAGAAGGCTTTTGATAGGGTTTGGCGAGAGGGTTTAAAGAACAAGCTTTTTAGACTTGGCATCGAGGGTCGTTTATTCAATTTGGTCTCTCAATACCTTCAGGATAGAACGACCAGAGTAAACGTTCAAGGTCAACTAAGTAAGAAGGTCTCTATCGAACAATGTGTCCCACAAGGCGGAGTCTTGTCCCCAACACTCTTTTTAATTTTCATAAATGACATAGTAAAGGGCATTCCACCCAGAATATACTCGGCAATATACGCTGATGATCTGGCGTTATGGTCTCGTGAGGAAAGTATGTCGGTGACTGGACCCAGGATGCAAGATGCCCTAGGTGAACTTGATAAATGGACGAACACCTGGTTCTTACCAGTCAACGAAAAAAAATACATATACAATTTACAGCCTATCAAGAAACACACTCTCTGCAAACTTGAAGATAAAAGACCATACACTCCCTATTGACCAAAACCTAACATATCTTGGCGTCACCATGAATCGCAGAATGACTTGGAAAAATAAGATGGACAGAGAAAGGAAAAAAGCCAGAAAACGAACAAATATTATGGAAAAATTGGCAGGAACGGACTGGGGGCAGACAGCAATATTTTGAAAAGACTATACGTAGGAAGAGTCAGACCAATTCTAGAGTATGGAGTCACAGCCTGGGCTTTGGCTTCCAAATCACACCTTAGCAAAATTAACAGAGCACAGAACAAAGCTGCTCGTATCATCACTGGTGCTATGAAATCTACACCTGTCAAGACTCTAGAAACAGTAACAGGTTTACAACCCTTAGATGACAGACGGGTCACTAAAGTATTGCAACAAGCGGAGAAATATAGAAGGCTCCTTAGCCACCCCATGCACCAAAGAATAACTGGTTCCGGAATTGTACGACTAAAGAGGAGCAACTTCGCTGCAATTGCCAATGAACTAACTACTGGAGACCCAGTACTTTCCCAAACAATATCGAAACCCTTGGGCCCATCTGTTATGTCTCCTCATGGAAAACGTAAAATACCAGAACTTAAGGAAAAGTTAACAGGAATCATGAAAAAAGGAACCCAATCAGACACAGAAAGAAAACACGTAGCAGAAAAACACATACACGATACCTACCCACAGGACTCTTGGTCCCACATATACACAGATGGCTCTGCCACAAATGCCACCAGAAATGGAGGGGAGGTGTGTTCTTGACGCTGAATAATCAGGACGAGATCACCAAGTCAATAGCTACTGGAAAATTCTCAAACAACTTTAAAGCAGAGACTGAGGCCATCAGAGATGCTGTAACACTGGCTACTCAACACAAAAATAACATGCACAATAAATTGGTGATTCTAACTGATGCACTGTCAGTACTAGCAGCTCTAAAAAGCCCCAAGAACAATGAACTAGATGACTTGAGAACAACCCTGGAAGAACTATGCAATAACTTCCAGAGAGTAGTCATTAAGTGGATACCATCACACTGTAATATATACGGGAACGAACGCGCAGACAAATTAGCTAAAGAGGGAGGGAGATTGCCACAAGAGAACCATCCCTTCAGTTATGATGAAGTCAAATCTATCCTCAAGGGTCAGTTCCATGAAAAATGGAAACGAGAACACCCAATGCTTAACGAGAGTGACGGATACCAGCAACTATCAAGGAGGGATCAAGTCATCATACTTCACCTATGCACTGGCCACAATAGAATGAGAAATACCATGTTCACCAAATTCAAAATAGGTACAACCAGTCTATGAAACTGTACACTGGACAATATGACTACAAAACATGTTCTACAGGATTGTCCCCAGTACACAGACCTGAGAAGAGCAATGCGGTCCACGCCCACCTCCCTGGAAGAGAAACTATATGGGGCAATCGATTCGCTTAAACATACAGCTGACTTCATGAGAGAGTCTGGAATCCTACTCTGACTGAGTCTTGATCGCAGAGAGAGAGAGAGAGAGAGAGAGAGAGAGAAAGAGAGAGAGAGAGAGAGAGAGAGAGAGAGAGAGAGAGATTCGCCCCTTGACTCTGAAAGGCAATTGAGGAAGGAAAGGAGAACAACAATTTTATTTTTCTTTCATCTGTCTCTGTTGTCTTCCAGCATCGAGAAAATGTAATGTTAGAGTTAACGTTCTTTACCGTGTCTCTTGTACGGTGTTCATTGTGATATCTTCTGTTTTATGAATCCTTCCTTTATTTGATCTGCTTATCCCTTCTCCCCTTTGACCGGGATATGACGTAAGGAATCTATATTATTTCCTCTAATTAAATTTTTTTTTTTTTATAATCCGAGATTATAATCTGAGAACGTTCTTGAGACCGGCTGAAAAGACAAAACATCTTGATATATCCATTTCAGTTATTCTAAAATAAAACCCAGAATAAAGAAACTTCTGCCCAGCAACTCTCATATATTCCTCGACTTGTCCTCGTTTTGTACCATGAATGCCCCCATATGTTTAGATTAACCAAACTTATTTTGGCTTCGCTCCTCCCCACACTGATATCTTTATAGTTTCGTGCACCTGTTAGTGCTGTGATTCTCTGGAACATAATGCTCTTACTGCCGCTTGCTTCTATTTTCATTGGTGTTTGGTTTCTCAATTTGATCGCTCTGGTGCGTCCCATTTTGAGATTTTTGATAGGATCAGGAAGGTCATCCTGTGAGAAATTTTCAAAGGAGGAGAAAAAGAGAGGCAGGCGGAGAAAGAAGTGGGAAGATAATATGAAACAATGGGCTGGTCTTACCTTTGCAGTGTCCATGACTGAAGATGGAGTAAAAATGAAGGTTGACTAAGTCAGTCGGTGGTGCCAAAACAATCCCGTGGTTATGAGATGATGGTGGTGATGATGATGACAATGATGATGATAAAGAAAAAGGAGAAGTATAAATAAAAGAAGAATAGAGAGAAGAAGAAGGAGAGGAAGAAGGAGAAGAAAATAAAGATAAGAAGAAAAAGTAGAAGAGGACTAAAGAGAAGAAGATGAATAGTAAGGAGAAGAAGAAGAAGAATGAAGAAAAAAGAATAAGTAGTAGAAGATGCAGTTGAGATCAGTATTAGCTGACCCCACATGTTCCATGACCAGAAGCTGTGACGACAGATTACGTCCAATGTCTGTAAGCGTCAGCAGCGCAGTGATACGTGCTATAGTTCGTTCAGAAATTCGTGCCTACATAGTTTAAATTATCTCGGAAACTGATGAATTTCTGTAATTATTTTTCGTAAAATCTTATTTTTTCACCGACCTTCAGTCTGAATGTTTGCCCTACTGTCATGCATTTAGGAAATATTTTTGCTTATTTGAGGTATATACACATATTATTTTCTTCCTTGTCCTAAATTTTAAGATTTTCTAATACCCACATTTGTTGTAATCAACTCACCAATTAAAAAGGCAAATGTCACGTGCACACCACACAATCTTAGCACCGTTTTGTACTCTTAAATTGTAAGATACGTGCCACTCCGAGGTTTTTTTTGTAATTTCATTTCCGGTTTCTTGTTAAATGTGCCCAGTGGTGTATTTTGACAAAATATTTACTATTAATTAATATTCCTGTATGTGTGATAATTTGTAAGCTGTTGTGAAGTGACTACTTGAATTTTTAAACCATGAAGAGTCTAAAGTGTAAATTCATCACTATGCAAAAGGTAACTGTGTTATTGTATACGCACTTTTATAAGGACAAGGGGTAGGGTTCGATCCCAACCGACGGCTTCCGGGTTCACCCAGTCTTTAATGGGTACCGGATTTTTTTCTGGGAAAGTGAAGCGGCACGGGCGTAATACCGACCAATTACCCCAAAAATCATGTGCCGAAGGTCTGTAAAATTTATGGTCACTAACACTATTTTCCCTATACGCCACTTGGCGTGACGGGGGTACTTTACTTTTTTTTTTTTTTTTTTACTTTTACAAGGAATCTAAAAGGGGTCGGTTACATTACTGTTCAATGTAATACGGATACGCCTTTGGCTTGCATTGTTAGAAAATTAACATAATTTACAGTAAAATCTAATGTTTTAGAGCACGCGGTTTAATATTTTCCTAAAATTATAAAACAAACAAATATTTGAGCAAGTTTCAGACAACCTTTGTACTTAAATGTTATACAATCTGAAGGTCGGTGGAAAAAAAATAAGATTCCGTGAAAAAGAATTACAGAAATTCATCAAACAGTTTCAAAGATATTTGATCAACTCTGTGGGCACGAATTTGTGAACGAACTATAACTTATTGATACAACGAACGAGAGTTCAAATGCATCTTGATGCTCTCCAGCCAACTCAGCTGAGAAAAAATAGGTACCTACCTTACTAGGTTGAGTAAATACATGACAAGGAGGAAGAGCATTAGCCTCCTAATCTCCATATTATGTGACCAAGTGCACTGACATTTTATAGTTTAACTTTCTATGTCACATAATGATTCACATTTTATAGTTTAACTTTCTATGTCACATAATGATTCACGTTTATAGTTTAACGTTGTATATGACATAATAAAAAAAAAATTATAAAGTAGAGTACCCCCTCGTCACGCCAAGTGGCCTATAGAGAATATAGTGTTAGTTAATGTTTTTTGGGGTAATGTGGTCGGTATTACGCCCGTGCCGCTGTATTTTCCCAGAAAAAAATTCGGTACCCATAAACGGCTGGGTGAACCGGAAGCCGTCGGTTGAGATCGAACCCTACCTCTTGTCCATTGTAGTCCAGTTCACTAACCACTGAGCTCCCTATATAACGTAATGATTCGCATTTATAGTTTAATATTCTATTGACATAATGACTGACATTTTATAGTTTAACTTTCTTTTTGACATAATGATTAACATTTTATAGTTTAACTTTCTCTGTAACATAATGACTGACATTTTATAGTTTAACTTTCTCTGTTACATTAATGACATTTATAGATTAAGATCTATGTGCCATCACAATTGACATTATATTGTTTAACTACCACAAGACATATAACCCTACTACAAGACATAATAAAGACAAGTGGAACAATATTAAAACAGGTAAATGAATTTAAATATTTGGGAACTTTAACCTCAGACGGAAGATGTACAAAAGAGGTGAGATACAGAATGGCTCACCCAAAAGCTGCTTTCAAAAAAATGAGGAAGATACTATGCAATCCATTTTTTGACAATAGAAACATGAAAAAGAGTTCCTAAATGTTATATAGAGCCAGCCTTAAAATGTGGATGCGAATCATGGACAATAGGACAACAGACAAGAAAATCATTGGGGTCTGTAGAAATGTGATTTTACAGAAAAATGTTCAGAGTACCATGGACAGCTAAAAAGAGTAATTAAGATGTTCTGAGAGAGGTCAAAGCAAAAAGAGAGCTAATTTCCAATATTAGGAAGAAACAATCATCATTTTTTGACCATGTAATGAGAAAAGATAACTGGAATATATTGTAACAACTGGAAAAATTGAGGGACGAAGAGATAGAGGGAAGCAAAGAGAAAAAAAAATAACAGACAGCTTAAGAGAATGGCTTGGCAGAAGGTCAACAACAGAAATGATAAATAGCTGCCGAGATCGAAAGTTGTGGAGAGACATGATCACCTACGCCAGTATGCCCGGTACTTGATGATGATGACCACAAGACATATTGATTGACATTTTATAGTTTAACTTTCTCTGTGACATTAATTACATTTATAGATTAAGATCTTTGGGACATCAGAAATGTCATTATATTTTACATTCTACGTAAAATGTGGACAATAATTGACATTTTATTGTTCAACTACAGCTTGACAGAATGATTCACATTTTATAGGCTAATTTTCTATTTGACATAGGTATTGACATGTTCTGGTTTAATTTTCTATTTGCCATAGGTATTGACATGTTCTGGTTTAACTTTCTATTTGCCATAGGTATTGACATGTTCTGGTTTAACTTTCTATTTGACATAGGTATTGACATGTTCTGGTTTAACTTTCTATTTGACATAGGTATTGACATGTTCTGGTTTAACTTTCTATTTGACATAGGTATTGACATGTTCTGGTTTAACTTTCTATTTGACATAGGTATTGACATGTTCTGGTTTAACTTTCTATTTGACATAGGTATTGACATGTTCTGGTTTAACTTTCTATTTGACATAGGTATTGACATGTTCTGGTTTAACTTTCTATGCGACATAGAAATTTACATGTTATACTAACAGTTTTATATGACATTGATATTTCTCCTTCTATTTCAAATGACAATGACATTTATAATGTCACGTCCATACGTTATGACAATACATTTTATAGTTTCACTTTCATGCGTCATGCCATTGACATTATATAGTTTCCCTTCTACATGCCATTGACATTATATAGTTTCCCTTCTACATGCCATTGACATTATATAGTTTCACGTCACTGGCATTATATGGTTTCACGTCCCCATGTCACTGGCATTATATAGTTTCACGTCCCCATGTCACTGGCATTATATGGTTTCATGGCCCCATGTCACTGGCATTACATGGTTTCACGTCCCCATGTCACTGGCATTATACGGTTTCACGTTCTCATGTCACTGGCATTACATGGTTTCACGTCCACATGCCATTGACATTATATAGTTTCACTTCCACATGCCATTGGCATTATATAGTTTCACATACATAAGACTTGACATGTATATCACTGTATATTATATTATTTTGCTGCTTGGCCCAACATATTTTTTTTATTGAGTCCTCTGTTCTGTCTATGCTTCACACCTCCCCACCCCCCTTTTTTTCCCCTTTTTTGCAAGGAACTCACGGAGCAGAAACAAAGACTAGGGGAAAGGAGGTGAGGGTGGGGTGGATATATGGATCTAACGTTACGTAGCTCTTCTTCGCTGAAAATCAATAAATCACCCCGTCATTTATCAAACTGAACTCTATTGTTAATCCTGTACGTGAATACATTTTTAACACATCAATACTCCTCTGGCTATGACAATCGTTCAGGGAAACAAAACGAATAGATAAAACGATCACTTCGCAAGTCAAACCACAATACGTCATCCTTCTAGACAGATCGGCACTCAGAACATCCATCTCCAGGTTTTAGCAGACACTCCGGTGCTCTTTTTGCCTCATCAGGCATTTCCGAACCCAAATGAACCAAGAACGATGATACTGCTATGCTCACAGATACTGACAAACGAACGTTTGAAACCCTCAATTCCTTGAGCACCTGTTACGGTTCGTTATCCTTGCGCATAATTTGGCTCCCATGACTGTTTTCCTTGTTGAGCTTAGTCCCTGTTCACTATATCCTTATCTAGAAGGTATCTCTCTCTTTCTTTCTCTTAACCTATTCTGTACTTTGCCCGTAGCCCTCGCAGGCTTGAATATCTATCAACGGCAAATTCTATGGCTTAGTAGATAGTGATATTGTATTGTCTTATTATGTCGTAAAATCCCTCAATAGACCTTCTTGGTCAACCTCTTTATATTGGTTAGGGAGTCTGGTTGGTCTCGAGGCAAGACGCCGGTCTCGAGACAGAGAGGTTGTGAGTTCAAATCCATGTTGCACCAGTTGGAATTTTTATTTGTCATTTCTCTCTGCGGCAACCACCCCTGGTCTCAACAGCGAGGCCCGATTTGAAACGTCAATTACTCATCGACTAAACAAAATATCTGTAAGATAAAGCAAGTGTTGAATAGAGAAGGAAAGATAGAGAAGGAAAGATAAAGAAAGACCTGAAAGAAAAGATATCAGAAAACACACCAAGAAATTAATTATGACAAGCCAGAAATAAAAAAAAAAACACTATAAATTGTCCATGGATATTTAAAACAAAATAAAAAAAAAACTCCAGTAAACTCTGATCAAGCACAAGAAAATGGTTGTTTTGGGAGTGTGCTCTTAAGTGGTGAACTTGGGGTTGTGCTGTTAAGTGGTGAACTTGGAGTTGTGCTCTTAAGTGGTGAACTTGGAGTTGTGCTCTTAAGTGGTGAACTTGGAGTTGTGCTGTTAAGTGGTGAACTTGGGGTTGTGCTGTTAAGTGGTGAACTTGGGGTTGTGCTGTTAAGTGGTGAACTTGGAGTTGTGCTCTTAAGTGGTGAACTTGGGGTTGTGCTGTTAAGTGGTGAACTTGGAGTTGTGCTCTTAAGTGGTGAACTTGGAGTTGTGCTCTTAAGTGACGAACTTGGGTTTGTGCTCTTAAGTGGTGAGCTTGGGGTTGTGCTGTTAAGTGGTGAACTTGGAGTTGTGCTCTAAAGTGGTGAACTTGGAGTTGTGCTCTTAAGTGGCGAACATGGGGTTGTGCTCTTAAGTGACGAACTTGGGTTTGTGCTCTTAAGTGGTGAGCTTGGGGTTGTGCTGTTAAGTGGTGAACTTGGAGTTGTGCTCTAAAGTGGTGAACTTGGAGTTGTGCTCTTAAGTGGCGAACATGGGGTTGTGCTGTTAAGTGGTGAGCTTGGAGTTGTGCTCTTAAGTGGCGAACTTGGGTTTGTGCTCTTAAGTGGTGAACTTGGAGTTGTGCTCTTAAGTGGTGAACTTGGGATTGTGCTCTTAAGTGGTGAACTTGGAGTTGTGCTCTAAAGTGGCGAACTTGGGTTTGTGCTGTTAAGTGGTGAACTTGGGATTGTGCT
Organism: Megaustenia siamemsis; assembly: GCA_032433765.1. Taxonomy (NCBI): domain Eukaryota; kingdom Metazoa; phylum Mollusca; class Gastropoda; order Stylommatophora; family Ariophantidae; genus Megaustenia; species Megaustenia siamemsis. The sequence continues at coordinate 193,800,036 of JAVIAB010000092.1, forward strand.
CTTATGTGGTGAACTTGGAGTTATGCTCTTAAGTGGCGAACTTGGGGTTGTGCTCTTAAGTGGTGAACTTGGGATTGTGCACTTAAGTGGCGAAATTGCGGTTGTGCTCTTAAGTGGCGAACTTGGAGATATACTCTTAAGTGGCGAACTTGGGTTTGTGCTCTTAAGTGGCGAACTTGGGTTTGTGCTCTTAAGTGGCGAACTTGGGGTTGTGCTCTTAAGTGGCGAACTTGGAGTTGTGCTCTTAATTGGCGAACTTGGGGTAGTGCTTTTAAGTGGCGAACTTGGAGTTGTGCTCTTAGGCGGCGAACTTGGGGTTGTGCTCTTAATTTGCGAACTTGGGATTGTGCTCTTAATTGGCGAACTTGGGGTTGTGCTCTTAAGTGGCGAACTTGGGTTTGTGCTTTTAAGTGGTGAACTTGGGATTGTTCTCTTAAGTGGTGAACTTGGAGTTATGCTCTTAAGTGGCGAACTTTTGTGCTCTTAAGTGGTGAACTTGGGATTGTGCTCTTAAGTGGCGAACTTGGAGTTGTGCTCTTAGGCGGCGAACTTGGAGTTATACTCTTAAATGGCGAACTTGGGTTTGTGCTCTTAAGTGGCGAACTTGGGTTTGTGCTCTTAAGTGGCGAACTTGGAGTTGTGCTCTTAGGCGGCGAACTTGGGATTGTGCTCTTAATTGGCGAACTTGGGTTTGTGCTCTTAAGTGGCGAACTTGGAGTTGTGCTCTTAGGCGGCGAACTTGGAGTTGTGCTCTTAGGCGGCGAACTTGGGATTGTGCTCTTAATTGGCGAACTTGGGGTTGTGCTCTTAAGTGGCGAACTTGGGTTTGTGCTGTTAAGTGGTGAACTTGGGATTGTGCTCTTAAGTGGTGAACTTGGAGTTATGCTCTTAAGTGGCGAACTTTTGTGCTCTTAAGTGGTGAACTTGGGATTGTGCTCTTAAGTTGCGATATTGCGGTTGTGCTCTTAAGTGGCGAACTTGGGTTTGTGCTCTTAAGTGGCGAACTTGGGTTTGTGCTCTTAAGTGGCGAACTTGGGTTTGTGCTCTTAAGTGGCGAACTTGGGTTTGTGCTCTTAAGTGGCGAACTTGGGGTTGTGCTTTTAAGTGGCGAATCCGCTCAACCCCAAACTACTACCTCTAGGTTATATTAGATAGCAGATACCATTTTAAAATCTAGGACAATTATGTTTATCATCGTGTTCCACACCGACTGGTGTAGACGATTGTGTCCTTGCACAATTCTCAGCCCTCAATGAGTTGATTTAACTCTTCTTGTTGATTGTTTACCGTGCCACGACAGCTAGCTATCATATATCTTTGATCTTTGTGCCCGCGATCTCTATTTCTCTGTATTTGTCCAGTTGTAACCAAGTATTTAAGAGTTTTTCCTTTTATAATGTACCTGAAAATTGTCGATTTTTCGTTTCTAATTTGTTTTTAATCCACGATGATAATTTCCTGTTTGGTCCTTTCGGCTGTTCATGGAACTCTCACAATTCTTCTGAGAAATTCCATATATGTGGCCTCTAATCGTGTTTTCATTTGTTTGTTTTACTGTTCTTGACTCGTTCCATAGCTCAGAATTAGCTCTTGATAGCACCGATAAACTCTCCTTCTCGCTTCTGTTGACATAGACTTGTTGCTAAAGATGTTTCTCAATTTCTGAAATGCTACTTTGGTCCAAGCACTTCTTTCTATTTCTGTGGTGCGTCTGTCGCCTGATGTTGTTATTCTGCTCAAGTATTTGATCCCGAACACTTGTTTTAAATTTGTCCCGTTTATTTTTTTATGTTTCAAGCAAGAAGGATACATATTCATAGAAAAAGAGAATACACGGAATAAAAAGAACATTCCCCAGGGGTGCTGCAAAATCCATAGTCAACTATGACCGACGGAGGCTACTATATATATATATATATATATATATATATATATATATATATATATATATATATATTATATATATATATATATATATATGGAGAGAGAGAGAGAGAGAGAGGTAGAAAGAGAGGGAGAGGTGAAGGAGTGAACATAACAAGATAAAAATACACGGCAGATAATAATTCAAGAGATACGTAGATACAATGTGATTAGATGTGACAGTAATAAAAATGATCCTGTTATTATTGGAAAATACAGGGCAAGAATAAATAAAACATGATTTTATGGGACAGTAATAAATTGAAGACATGACAAGGCAATACCAGGCATGTCAAGAGAAACTTCAACAAGACAGTCACCTAGTAATAACTTATAACTTTCAAATGTGACTGTTTTACCATCTTGATGTTATAAGCGAACAAATCTAGATAAAGATAAAAGCACTGTTGTGTTACCAACTCTAACCAACAACGTGATAATATTAAACATGTCTTTCCTTTAATTCCCAGGGAAGGAGACAAATTGGAAGGACAAAATATACTTTGAATAGACAAACGGAAGCAGCGATGAAGAGAATGGGTAATACATAGAACGACAGGAAGAGAATGGGGAATATATAGAACGATATGAAGAGAATGGGTAATACATAGAACGACAGGAAGAGAATGGGGAATATATAGAACGACAGGAAGAGAATGGGGAATATTGGGGACAATCAAAGGCTAAGGAAAGCAAACCTGAATAAAATGCTGGCTGAAATCGGATGCACTGGGCCACTGGCGCAGAACACAGTGCAACGTTTTAACGGGTGTTCAATCAGAGTGGATCTGGCAGACTCTAATTGTGCTGTTCTGTCTGTGGGGGCGATCAACACACTTAACCTGATAGCTGACTTCATGTGAGAGTCTGGAATCTTACTCTGATTGAGCCCTGATCGCAGAGAGATAGAGAGAGAGAGAGAGAGAGAGAGAGAGAATGGGGAATATATAGAACGATATGAAGAGAATGGGTAATACATAGAATGACAGGAAGAGAATGGGGAATATATAGAACGATATGAAGAGAATGGGTAATACATAGAACGACATGAAGAGAATGGGGAATATATAGAACGATATGAAGAGAATGGGTAATACATAGAATGACAGGAAGAGAATGGGGAATATACAGAACGATATGAAGAGAATAACAAGATATAGAACGACATAGTGGTAAGTGTTTATTGAAGATCAATTTTTGACAGGGTTGATTGCGAAGACAATGGTGCTGGATAGGACACACACTGCGGAAGGCACAAGAAAGTATTACACGACAGGCTTTTTTTTTAATCCCCAAGGGAAAAGATAAAGGGAAGAGTAAAATAATCTTGCAGAAGTCATATGGAAACAGAGATGAAGATAATGGGTAAGACATGACATAATCTTAAAATAATGGCAGGAAACAGAACGGCTTGGTGTCTGTTGAAGACCTATGTTCCACAGGGAGCTGAAAAGTAGAAGAAGATTATTTCACAGGGAGTTGGAAGGAAGAAGAAAAAAGAATCCACAAAGTTAATTTTCTTAAACTAATGTTTAAGCGTATCGTGCATAAATCTGCAAGTTTTGTACCCATTTACAGCTGTGTGAATCGAACTACGCCCTTATTCGGAAACAAACATTTTATCACTGAGGTGAACAGCCATTTTTTAGACCACTTGACTATTCCTACAATTTTGCATGTAGTCTATTCATGTTCTTCTTGCAACCTCTTTTATTTCAAAACTGAATTTTCTATTGCAAGCTACAGTCGCTGAATGGTTTCCATTTCTGCATTTAATGATCCGGACATTCTTACCTCCCTCAACATTCCTCGAAGAAAGAAACTGATCTAGAATCCAAAGACTCCAACAGCACAATGTGTCATTGAGCGGAAAAAGATTGCAACATTTCGATTAAAACTGGCACATTCATGCGCCAAGATTGCGCCATCAAGTGTATGGGAACTCGCGCCATGTTACACCGTAGCTGCCGACAAGATATACCGCAGTTAATGAAGTTTGAAAATAGCCGTTCCTTTAGACGCAAATATACAGAATCTAGAAAACATGTGCAGACACGGAAAGTTTGAAAAATTACAACTGGCCTGAGAAAAGGGAAGATTCGTTCTGAAGAATGAGCGTGTGAAGTGTAAACGTCTTTCATATCTTGTCAATCATAATTAATATTGCACGTTATGTTTACGCAATATGAACTGTTACAGTTTTTTCTTTCTGTTATAAGGCATGAAACATCAGCCATCTTGGACATATTATAACAAATGATGGAGAATGTAAGGCAGAAATAAACAAAAGAATAGGACGGGCAAAAAGCTATTTTAATAACATGAAATATATATTGACATCAATGCAAATAACATCAGAAATAAAATTACGAATTGCAAAATGGTATAAATACGCAACATTTCTGTTTGGATCAAAAAGGTGGATATTAAATAAGAAAACAGAGAAGAAAATTGAATCCTGTAATATGTGGATCTATAGAAGATTGCGGAAAAGTCAAGTGAAATATTTTGAACATGTGAAGAGACATAATACCCTTCTAAAAGTTATCTTGGAAGGGAAGATACAAAGTAGACGAGACAGAGGCAGACCAAGACTTAAGTGGACTTAAAACATGAAAAGATGCACAAGTGAACCTATGACAACGTGTATTATCAAGACAAGAGGCAGAGAGTAAAATGGCGTTCAGTCGTAGCAAACCTTCGTTTGTGGAGACGACACCCATTGAATGAATGGCTCTCCATTTTAGCCAACCTTCTATGTGGAGACGGCGCCCATTAAATGAATGGCTCTCCATTTTAGCCAAACTTCTATGTGGAGACGGCACCCATTGAATGAATGGCTCTCCATTTTAGCCAACCTTCTATGTGGAGACGGCACCCATTGAATGAATGGCTCTCCATGATAGCCAACCTTCTATGTGGAGACGGCATACATTGAATGAATGGCTCTCCATGATAGCCAACCTTCTATGTGGAGACGGCACCCATTGAATGAATGGCTCTCCATGATAGCCAACCTTCTATGTGGAGACGGCATACATTGAATGAATGGCTCTCCATGATAGTCAACCTTCTATGTGGAGACGTCACCCATTGAATGAATGGCTCTCCATGATAGTCAACCTTCTATGTGGAGACGGCATACATTGAATGAATGGCTCTCCATTTTAGCCAACCTTCTATGTGGAGACGGCACCCATTAAATAAATGGCTCTCCATTTTAGCCAACCTTCTATGTGGAGACGGCGCCCATTAAATGAATGGCTCTCCATTTTAGCCAACCTTCTATGTGGAGACGGCACCCATTAAATGAATGGCTCTCCATTTTAGCCAACCTTCTATGTAGAGACGGCGCCCATTAAATGAATGGCTCTCCATTTTAGCCAACCTTCTATGTGGAGACGGCGCCCATTAAATGAATGGCTCTCCATTTTAGCCAACCTTCTATGTGGAGACGGCGCCCATTAAATGAATGGCTCTCCATTTTAGCCAACCTTCTATGTGGAGACGGCGCCCATTAAATGAATGGCTCTCCATTTTAGCCAAACTTCTATGTGGAGACGGCACCCATTGAATGAATGGATCTCCATTTTAGTCAACCTTCTATGTGGAGACGGCACCCATTAAATAAATGGCTCCCCATTTTAGCCACCCTTCTATGTGGAGACGGCACCCATTAAATGAATGGCTCTCCATGATAGCCAACCTTCTATGTGGAGACGGCACCCATTAAATGAATGGCTTTCCATTTTAGCCAACCATCTATGTGGAGACGGCACCAATTAAATTCATGGCTCTCCATTTTAGCCAACTTTCTATGTGGAGACAGCACCCATTAAATGAATGGCTCTCCATTTTAGCCAACCTTCTATGTGGAGACGTCACCCATTAAATGAATGGCTCTCCATGATAGCTAACCTTCTATGTGGAGACGGCACCCATGGAATGAATGGCTCTCCATGATAGCCAACCTTCTACGTGCAGACGGCACCCATTTAATGAATGGCTCTCCATGATAGCCACCCTTCTTTTTGGAGACGGCACCCATTGAATGAATGGCTCTCCATGATAGCCAACCTTCTATGTGGAGACGGCACCCATTAAATGAATGGCTCTCCATGATAGCTAACCTTCTATGTGCAGACGGCACCCATTTAATGAATGGCTCTCCATGGTAGCCAACCTTCTATGTGGAGACGGCACCCATTGAATGAATGTCCCTCCATTTTAGCCAACCTTCTATGTGGAGACGGCACCCAGTGAATGAATGGCTCTAAATGATAGCTAACCTTCTATGTGGAGACGGCACCCATTGAATGAATGGCTCTCCATGATAGCCAACCTTCTATGTGGAGACGGCATCCACTGAATGAATGGCTCTCCATGATAGCCAACCTTCTATGTGGAGACGGCACCCATTGAATAAATGGCTCTCCATGATAGCTAACCTTCTATGTGCAGACGGCATCTATTGAATGAATGTCTCTCCATGATAGCCAACCAACTATGTGGAGACGGCACCCATTGAATGAATGGCTCTCCATGATAGCCAACCTTCTATGTGGAGACGGCACCCATTGAATGAATGGCTCTCCATGATAGCCAACCTTCTATGTGGAGACGGCACCCATTGAATGAATGGCTCTCCATTTTAGCCAACCTTCTATGTGGAGACGGCACCCATTAAATGAATGGCTCTCCATTTTAGCCAACCTTCTATGTGGAGACGGCGCCCATTAAATGAATGGCTCTCCATTTTAGCCAACCTTCTATGTGGAGACGGCACCCATTAAATGAATGGCTCTCCATTTTAGCCAACCTTCTATGTGGAGACGGCGCCCATTAAATAAATGGCTCTCCATTTTAGCCAACCTTCTATGTGGAGACGGCACCCATTAAATAAATGTCTCTCCATTTTAGCCACCCTTCTATGTGGAGACGGCACCCATTAAATGAATGGCTCTCCATGATAGCCAACCTTCTATGTGGAGACGGCACCCATTAAATGAATGGCTCTCCATTTTAGCCAACCTTCTATATGGAGACGGCACCCATTGTATGAATGGCTCTCCATTTTAGCCAATCTTCTATGTGGAGACGGCGCCCATTAAATGAATGGCTCTCCATTTTAGCCAACCTTCTATGTGGAGACGGCACCCATTAAATGAATGGCTCTCCATGATAACCAACCTTCTATGTGGAGACGGCACCAATTAAATGAATGGCTCTCCATTTTAGCCAACCTTCTATGTGGAGACGGCACCAATTAAATGCATGGCTCTCCATTTTAGCCAACTTTCTATGTGGAGACGGCACCCATTAAATGAATGGCTCTCCATTTTAGTCAACCTTCTATGTGGAGACGGCACCCATTAAATGAATGGCTCTCCATGATAGCTAACCTTCTATGTGGAGACGGCACCCATGGAATGAATGGCTCTCCATGATAGCCAACCTTCTATGTGCAGACGGCACCCATTTAATGAATGGCTCTCCATGGTAGCCAACCTTCTATGTGGAGACGGCACCCATTGAATGAATGGCCCTCCATTTTAGCCAACCTTCTATGTGGAGACGGCACCCAGTGAATGAATGGCCCTCCATTTTAGCCAACCTTCTATGTGGAGACGGCATCCATTGAATGAATGTTTCTCCATGATAGCTAACCTTCTATGTGGAGACGGCACCCATTGAATGAATGGCTCTCCATGATAGCTAACCTTCTATGTGGAGACGGCACCCATTGAATGAATGGCTCTCCATGATAGCTAACCTTCTATGTGCAGACGGCACCCATTTAATGAAACGTCTTCTACTCATTCTCTTTATAAAACATGTTGATCATATTTGACTGGCAAGTAATTTTTTTTTTCTTTTCATTTGTTTGTTTACTGTCCATGATTCGCTTCAATAGGTCAGAATTGGCTTTATAATTAGCACCGATAAACCTCTCTTTCTCACTCAAATTGTCATCGATTTCTTGGATAAGATGTTTTTTTTCATTTTCTGAAATGCTATTTTGGCCTGAGCTATTCTGATTTTTATTTCTGTGGTGCACCTCCCATGTGATATTATTATTGTGCCCAAGTATTTCAAACGTTGCACTTGTTTCAGATTTGTCCTGTTTATTTTATGCTGCATGATGGTGATGATTGTTTCTTCGATATGACCATTACTTCTGTTTTCTTACTATTCAGACTGAGACCTTCTTGTTGCTTTCTTGTACTATTATTCTATCATTTCTTGTAGCTTATTCACTGTCTCTGCTTTTAAGACTATGTCATCCGCATATCGCACATTGTTTATGTTCTCACCGTTGATTTTAGTTCCTTTCATACCTACTATTGATCTGATAATATTTTCGCTGTAAAGAGAAAATAAATACACGATATGTATATATATATATATATATATATATATATATATATATATATATATATCTGCGATCAGTACTCAATCAGAGTAGGATTCCAGACTCTCACATGAAGTCATCTGTCAGGTTAAGTGTGTTGATCGTCCCCACAGACAGAACATCACAATTAGAGTTTGCCAGATCCACTCTGATTGAACACCCGTTAAAACGTTGCACTGTGTTCTGCGCCAGTGGCCAAGTGCATCCGATTTCAGCCAGCATTTTATTCAGATTAGCTTTCCTTAGCCTGTAATTGTCCCCAATCTTCCTGCAAGGCAGCAGATGATCTTTTCTGTAGGGGGATTCTGCCCTTAGATGGTCGGCCCTCCCAGGTTTACGAGCACCATCTGCCCGAGTCACTAGAGGTGACTAACACAGGCATGCACACACACAGATATGAGATGTGACTAACATAGCCATGCACACACTAGGATATGAGATGTGACATACACAGACATGCACACACAAAGTTATGAGATATGACTAACATAAACATGCACACAAAGATATGAGATATCACTAACCCAGACATGCACACACAAAGATATGACATATGAATAACACAGATACACACTAAGATATGATATATGACTAAACACATACAAACATAAAGATATGAGACATGATTAACACGGATACACCAAAATATGAGATATGACTAACATGAAACACACCAAGATATGAGTCATGGCCAGCACACACACACAAGCTAAGATATGAGCCATGGCTAGCAAAGAAACACATCAAGATATGAGCCATGGCTAGCACAGAAACACATCAAGATATGAGCCATGGCTTCACAGAAAAACACCAAGAAATGAACCATGTCCAGCACAGAAGCACATTAAGGTATCCATATGCTTCAGTTTGTTGCAGTCGGCAGACTCTTCTTAACGTGGGAATTGTCGACATACGAGACGCAAGCCCCGATTAACTGTTCACAGGTTTCGTCCAAACAGTTGTACGGAGATTTGAGAGTGCAGTCTGACCCGTAGTACGTTTCCTTGCACGTACAGTCTGTACTTTCCGGGTCACATATGATGTCACAACCATTAGAACACGTCTGTTTGCACTGTAACCCAAAATTACCATCGCGACAAGTTTCATTACAGGTGTAGCCAGGATGTTTACATTGTATGCATTTTCCGAATTTTTCCTCACATAAAGGACAGACACTCAGACAAGACCTGGAGCAGTCGTGTCCATAGATTCCATGAGAACAGTTGTCGTGACACGTACCGATGTTAACGTTGCAACACCCACTACACACTGCACAAAACGACCAAGAATGCCCGTCCAGACAATAGGTGTCTGTAAATTTTTGCACCTCTCACACCGTCAGTGTACTGTCGGCCTGCGAAATGGTCGGTGAGAAATCAATCTTAATGTGTGCCATTGACGCTTGTGTGGTGACTACAATAGTGTTCACAGAAATATTTGGGTATGATATATCATTATACTGGAACACTACACTGCCACTGTCAGAGAAAGCCTTTAGAGTGGCATTCTTTATCCGAATCATAGTGCTAGCTCGATGATAGATTCGAATGGTGTGAGTTTTTTTTGGGCGTGGCAAAGTTCAGATACCAGTAAACAGAATTGGTTCCACTTCTCAAATGTGTGTGTGTGCAGTCATTGTCATAGAGATTGGTCTTTGTTTTGCCATTAACTGCGGCCTCTGGTCCACATCCGTCTCCTGTATAACAAGCATTAAATGTGTCGGTCTTGTTTGTGTTCTGTTTGAGAGCCACATTCCGACCCCCGCCAATGTAGATGGAGCAGATATTTGCAACTATCGCCCCTTCAATCTGTAACTTGTTGATCAGACCAGCCCCAAAGCAAAAGACATCAATCTCGTGCGAACTAACTACAAACCGTGATTCATTGTTACATGAGGCAGAACCATTTAGTTTTACCGTAAAACTGTCCGGATATGTTAAGTCATTCACATAAATCCTAAACCAGTAGAACGGCAAAGATTGATTGAGAGTTGCCTCAACTGATGAATAATCTGTGTCCGGATTACATGTGGTGTCGTTGTTATCAAACAGGAAAGTAGGTTCAGATTTTTGGGCGTATTTGTAAACGAGATCCAAGTACTGACACTGGGGTCCGAAATATTCGCGCTGACAACTGTCATTGTTTGGGCATGTCCCTGTAGTTTTGTCACAAAGTGAGTCATTATAGCAGTGACATTGTAACGTACAGTTTGCCCAAACCAACCGTCTGCACAAGTTAGGTCATTAGCTTCCAAGGTCGCGAACGAAGCCAGCAGAATAAAGACTTGATCTACAGCGGTGGTTAACGAACTGTGTACAAACATTTATTATCAAATCCGTGGTTACATTTCTAAAAATTCGCCAACTCGCTGTGATAACAGATAGTGTGATGTTCAAAGTCAACATTGTTTACACCATGGCTCGAACGCGAACAAACTTCCATCTTGGTGCGTCCCATGACGTCATATCATATATTTATATATCGCTTCCTGACCTGAAGGGTCTGGGTTCGATTCCCAGCAGCGGCGGATTTTTTTCGGACTGACAAGGCTCCGGGGTTCACCCAGTCTCTAAAAATAATGGGTACCAGAGAGTTTTCTGTGAAGTGAATTCGGTCTGACGTGATACCGACCACATCACCCAAAAATGTGCCGTGGTCACCCTCACCATATTCCCAAAACGCCTAGTAAGGTGTTGAGGGAATCTTTGCTTTTATATATATGTGTGTGCGCATACATACTTACATACATATATATATATATATATATATATATATATATAATCTGCGTATATAGGGGTTAGTATCAATTTTTATTATACATTACTGTATAAATACTGTGCCATTTTTATCACATTTTTCAATGTATTAATTATAATATTTGATTTGTTGGTTTTATTTTGCGTCTGCCATCAAAGTTATATATATACTGCACAAGTTTCATAACCTATATATGTGGCTGTGGTCTATACTTGGTAATAGGAAAACTTAGAACAACAATTGTGTCTGCAAATAATTCTTGTGCTGGGTCTGAGCTCTCAGCGTATGTAGGGCTTGTCTGCATGATCTTCCAGCTAAATTAGAGTTTGGTGGTAATAACGGGCAAAGTTCGTTAATTCATATATTTCCAGCGCCGTTGTTATGTTTTTTTTTACCTCGTGTAATGTTATGATATGTTAAGATCACCATAACTATACTCATCATACATACATAGGGGCTCCGACCTTCTCCCCAAAATGTCCATCTCATTCAATAACTAGCTGCCAACTGAGTGTTGGTTCCTTTCCATAGTCCAGAATATTATTGTTTCGCAATTCAAAGTTAAACCTCCGAGGAAAGCTTTTATCAATGTGCACAAGCTCTGTTGGACGGACTGGCGTCCAATTATGGCAGAGAAAGAACAAATTCGTCTTCAAAATGTATTTTGAAAAAAAAACAGTCACATGGAAGGCAATAAAAGTAGAGAAGTCTATGGGGCATCGAGAAAACTTGGTGATGTCCTTCATAATCTCAAAATTATCAACAGAGAAGAGGGCTTGGTTGGTCTGCTTCATCTAGGGACATGTATTGCAGAATGTACAGCTGCAAGGTAATGTCCAATGATTGTTAGGTGTCGAATTGTCGTGAAGATTTATTTTGTAACCAACGAAGGAGAAGTCGTGTGGTGGGGGCCAGAGCTGATAATGGGTACAAGACATTTTACGATCGTGAATGTAATAAAGTTATGGGTGTGATGGGCAAGTACAAGAACTGTTCTTCAAGAGATATAGAATAAGTTCTTCAGTGATCAACTATTACTATGTATTTATCCGTTTAGACAAACACGAACAGAACAGTAATTTGGAGATCTTCACCTGGTACCCCATAACTTGTCATACAGGGTTGCTTATGGGAGCCATATGTGTGTTCTCAGGATGTTGAGACTGCTGCGGTCCTGTAGGATATGCTATGGAGTCTGAATGCTCCACAATCGCTTATTGTTGTCTCACTGAGTTAATCTTGTGTAAGTGTACTATAGGGCTATGGTGATCTGTTCTGGGAATATCTTGGTCTGTTCATATCTGTTGAATATGTTTAAGCTGCCATTTTCTACCTCATATTTTGTATAGAAATATCTCCATTCTGTTTTCCTGGCTTGTTGCGGGATTATCTTTATTTGTTGAAGCTCTGAGGTAGGTTAGACTGTCTAAAGATTACATGTACCTCTGCGAGTTTCTCATGTTTCTCGTTTCCCTAGATTCTCCAGATAACGAACATATTTTGTTACTTACATCCTGGACGTGTCTGTCCTGACTGAGGCTTGATACAGCTTGTGCGGTGGTAGGATGAGGGACAGCTGGCAATAGGGATGACACGTTGTATTTTCTGTTGTTTTTTTTATATATTTATTTTATGAGTGCTCAAAATGTTTCTGTGTTGTTGGTGTTTGTGTGTCGCCATGTGTTCAGCACAACAACAGATAATTGTATTTTCGATCATTAGTGTCTTCTATTAAAGATTTACTTCAACTTCGTCATTTACGGGCCCACAATAGAATAATCGTTCACATAATTGTTTCCAGATCCGAAAACACGACCTATTCAACTCCAGTTTTTCCTTGTTATTATGGTGTAAGGTGTCTTACTTCTTCGTTACACTTGTAAGGTGTCTTACTTCTTCGTTACAATTGTAAGGTGTCTTACTTCTTCGTTACACTTGTAAGGTGTCTTTCTTCTTCGTTACAATTGTAAGGTGTCTTTCTTCTTCGTTACACTTGTAAGGTGTCTTTCTTCTTCGTTACACTTGTAAGGTGTCTTTCTTCTTCGTTACACTTGTAAGGTGTCTTTCTTCTTCGTTACACTTGTAAGGTGTCTTTCTTCTTCGTTACACTTGTAAGGTGTCTTTCTTCTTCGTTACACTTGTAAGGTGTCTTTCTTCTTCGTTACACTTGTAAGGTGTCTTTCTTCTTCGTTACACTTTTCGAAACGTTATTTTGTCGCTGACTTTCTTTTTGGCAAAATGTTGTGAGATTTTCCCGTAGACAGGTTTTGCTCAAAGAAATAGATGAGAATTAACTAATGTTAGGCCAGATAGAACCATAGAGTCAGTCGGAACAACGAGAACAACAAAACAAACAGTCAGGAGAGATATAGACTTTCATGAAAAGATGAAAATGTTAACTCCAGACAACCTCATTGTTTGTATTTCTCCGGCAGGCTACATCGCACTTCACAACATAAGAGTATAACCCACGATATGATAAGTCAACAGAACTCGGGCCACCGCCACAACTAATATTTTCCCTTCTTCTCTTACACGCTGCTATCTTTAACTTGTGAAAGTCGAGACTTGTCCATTATCAAACGTTATATTCCCAGTTCTTCCATTCTGTATATTGTATTCATCGTTATCAAGTACCATGCTTGCTGGCGTAGGTGATTATGTCTCTCCACAACTTTCGATCTCGACAGTTATTTATCATTTCTGTTGACCTTCTGCCAAGCCATTCTCATGCTGTCTGGTACCTTTTCTCTTTGCTTCCCTTTATCTTTTTGTCCTTCTATTTTCCCAGTTGTCACAATATATTCCAGATCTTCCCTTCTCATTACACAGTTAAATAATAATGATTGTTTCTTCCTAATATTTGAAATTAGCTCTCTTTTTGCTTTGGCCTCTTTCAGAACGTTTTCATTACGCTTCTTAGCTGCCCATGGTATTCTCAACATATTTCTGTTAAACCACATTTCTACAGCCTACAGTGATTTTTTTTATTTTGGGGGTGGAGGGGGGGGGGAAGAGAATTTAAAAAAAAAAAAGAAAAAATGGTATGGTAAAAGCTTTATATTGATGATAGACGACACAGATTGGAACGACGTTTAGGCTCAATAGGCCTTCAGCAGGAACACTCAAACAACACGCATACACAGATATGTAAGTAAATAAAACTAATCCTACATAGCTAACAAGTAATGAAACATCCAAAATAAAATAATCGAAACTGGTTTAAGAAAAGAAAAATGACTTCCCTGTGTCGTGGACCGTGGTCAGAATGGGAAAGGGCGAGTCACACGGGTGTAGCTGTAATTATATCCTGATGTCAAGACCGTGTGAAGGGTTCTAAAAACATGCGAGTGGGAAGGGGGAAGGGGGGCGCGACGCTGTCTAGGTTACCTCGACTACAAAGACACTGATAATATCTAAAAGCATCTAAGGGCCCATATATACATGTATATATACACACACACACACAGATGCTTGTATACATATATACACGTACAAACAGACATGCACATACCTATACATACCTACATATACATATACATATATATATATATATACAAACACCCTCACATACATGCATATATATATATATACATATATATATATACACCAATACCCATACATATTAACACATATATGCATGTGCACACCCATACGGGGACAATCATATATGTGTGGAAATGTTTTCGCTTTCTATGCCGTTGATCAATTCTGATTCTTCCGCCCCATCCACCGCCACAGACTTTTTACATTCGGTTACCCAAATCGTATTACCCTTTCCAAATTCCTTTTTTGTTAGTAAATATAAATACCAGACCAGCATTAAGGAGCAGCGATAGCTCAGTGGTTAGTGAACTGGACAAGAGGTAGGGTTCAATCCTGATCTACGAATTCCAGGTTCACCCAACCTTTAAATGGGTACCGGGTTTTTTTTTTTAAAGTAAAACGGCACGGGCGTAATACCTACCACATTACCCTAAAAAGCAAACGCCGAAGGTCTATAAAAACTATGGTCACTAACCTCATATTCCCTATACGATACTTGGCGTGACGGGGCTCTTTACTTTACTCAACATTAAAACTAAACACAGCAAGTACACATGTCCCTCATACATTCTTTATATAACTTCAGTTGCTTTTGGCTAATATCCAACCTCTTATTTATAAAAATATCCAACAAAAATAGCCTGTATCAAACCATAAACCTTGCGAACAAAATCGATGTTGTTACATTAGATCAATCTAGAAAGATGAAGATGGGAATAAACACTAGAAAAATCATGTCCAAATTATGGCTAATTTTAATCATTTGTGTGATCTACTCCATCGATACGTGACAACATTATGTCCCAATTACCCCCTAAATGTATAATCATTTTATCCAATGTCCCACCCTTATAGAATGGTGCCCCACAGTTCGTGAGAAATGGTTCTTCATCACTTCTGTAATTGCTGGCTCTTGTGCCACCGTGCGAGCGATGATCGTGGTTATCTCACACACAAGAAACTATGAACGTTCGTTGACACCGCTGATATATTACAATCTCTATAATGTTTATGAGCGGCCACAATGACGACTGCACCAGTTCCTTTCGAGTAAAAGCGAAATTAGTTGTTCCCTTAGAGATTAATAACAAGGGGACACAAACGAGCTTCACTTTTTTCTTTTTCAAAACAGGAGCCCCTGAGGTAACACAGTGAATTTATGGCAGTGGTCTTCAACTTATTCTGTTTGAGTGCCATCTCCATCTCCTTTATCTTAGTCACTTGTGTTGATTTTATCTTTAGTTTTGTATCTGCATGGCGAATTGTGCATACTGCCTTCCTTCCTTCCTTCCTTCCTTCCTTCCTTCCTTCCTTCCTTCCTTCCTTCCTTCCTTCCTTCCTTCCTTCCTTCCTTCCTTCCTTCCTTCCTTCCTTCCTTCCTTCCTTCCTTCCTTCCTTCCTTCCTTCCTTCCTTCCTTCCTTCCTTCCCTCTTCCTTCCTTCCTTCCTTCTTCTTTCCTTCCTTCCTTCCTTCCTTCCTTCCTTCCTTCCTTCCTTCCTTCCTTCCTTCTTCTTCCTTCCTTCCTTCCTTCCTTCCTTCCTTCCTTCCTTCCTTCCTTCCTCCTTCCTTCCTTCCTTCTTCCTCCCTCCCTTCCTGCCTTCCTTCCTTCCTTCCTTCCTTCCTTCCTTCCTTCCTTCCTTCCTTCCTTCCTTCCTTCCTTCCTTCCTTCCTTCCTTCCTTCCTTCCTTTCTTCCTTCTTTCCTGCCTGCCTTCCTTCCTTCCTGCCTTCCTTCCTTCCTTCCTTCCATCATTCCTTCCTTCCTCCCTCCCTCCCTCCCTCCCTCCCTCCCTCCCTCCCTCCCTCCCTCCCTCCCTTCCTTCCTTCCTTCCTTCTTCCTTCCTTCCTTCCTTCCTTCCTTCCTTCCTCCCTCCCTCCCTCCCTCCCTCCCTCTCTCCCTCCCTCCCTCCCTTCCTTCCTACCTCCCTCCCCACCTCCCTCCCTCCCTTCCTTCGTTCATTCCTTTCATCCTTCCTTCCTCACTTCCCCCTTCATTTCTCACTTTCTTCCTTAATTCCTTTCTTTCTACTACCTTCTTATTTTTTCTTCCCTCCTTTATGACTTCCTTCCCCTCGCTTTCATTTCATCCTTCTTCTTTCCCTTCGTTCTTTCTATACCCGAACACTCAATTCCTTCGATAACAATGGTGTCATATGAAACCATCTCACTTAATTTTCTCTTCCTTCCCTTTGCGAGATGACGTAATCAAGAAATGTAAATCCTCAAATGTTTTCTTCCAATATTCTCCTCACTCGTAGCTATCGTTAAATTATTCTTCTTCCTCTTTCCGTTCGCCAGCTTTGACCTCTGACGAGTCTCTAGGAACGACTAGTCTCTAGGAACGACTAGTCTCTAGGAACGACTAGTCTCTAGGAACGACTAGTCTCTAGGAACGACTAGTCTCTAGGAACTAGTCTCTAGGAACTGAATTTTGCGTGTTAACCCATTTTTCCCTGGCAGCCGTGTGCACAGGGGTCCCTCGCCGTACAGGCAGATAACTCCGCCTTCGGGGGTCCTCATATTTTTTCCGTCGATTAGTAATTGATGTTTCAAGCCGGGCCTCGCTGCTGAGACCAGGGGTGGTTGCCGCAGAGAGAAATCAAATATAAAAAATCTCAACTGGTGCAGCCACGACTTGAACCCACAACCTCTCTGTCTCAAGGCCGCGTCTTGCCTCGAGACCAACCAGTCCCCCTATTGTTAAATTGAATTCCGGAATATTATAAACCTCATACAGTTATTAAACCACTGTAATCAAACTAATATAAACATAGTGTTTACCCATATTGTACTACCAATGTCACTCGCGAAAATTCTTGAAAGAAGCAATTTTAACCAAAAACACTTGAAATGAAATGTATAAAAAGAGCTGCAGATAACATATGAAGCCTTCAGAAAAATAGTTGGTACAACATCAGCCATTGGTTATCTTAATCATCATCATTCATTGCCCCATCCACATCGAAGGTTGACTACCATGGAGTACAATTCCTCTCTGACTCTTGCTTTCATAGTGCAGGTTGTCATATGCTGACTTGTCCATCTTTTAATGTTACTTGTCCATGCTAGTCTTGGTCTGCCTTTGCCTCTTTTACTTTGTATGTGCCTTCCAAGATTACTTTTGACAAGCTGCTGTGTCTTTAAACATGCCCCATTAATCTCATTTGTCTTATTTTAATTGTGTTAGTTTTATCATTTCACTTTTAGTTTTAAGACTTCATCGTTTGTTTTCTTTTATTTCCATCCAATTCTTCCTATTCTTCTATAAATCCAGATTTCAAAGACTTCAATGCTTTATTATGTTTCTTGTCTAATGTCCATGTTTCTGAACCACACATGAATGTTAGAAGATATAACATTTTGTTATTCTTAGCTTTAGTTCACTATTCACTGAATATATTGAACAAAAAAAGAATCAAATGGTTTGGGCATCTGATCCGAATGGAACCTTATCAACCTACAGCCCAAGCATATTACATGAAAATATCCATCAATCGAGGAAAAGGTAATCCAAAAAGAGATCAATATAATCAAAGAAACATTAAGTAAATTCGACACGATAGCTCAAAGCTAAACATCTTATGAAGGAGTAAAGGAATCAAGATACATAGAGATGCGAAGCTGCTGTAAAGCTGATGATAATGACAATTTTAAAAAAAGGAAGAAAAAAGTAGTATGGTAAAAATTTACGTGGTTATAACAAAACAAAAGTCGACGTTTCGGCCAGTTCTAGCTGAAGGCCTACTTGGCCAAAACATCTTATGAAGGTCAGAAAGTTAACATTTCTCTTCTCTGCAGCGCAGCTCTGTACAAGATGTCTAATAAAAGAACGAAGTACAAAGTAGAATGTAACAATGTAACAATGTAATAATGTAACAATGACACAGTAGTAAAATAAGCAATGATTGTACATAATGTAGCGGCGTTAAAATGTTTGAAAAGTTATTAAAATATACATGAAAATTTCATCATTATTTTGTTCATAATTAAACACTATCTGCTAACTTTTCAGTTACATATCGCTTTACGATTGCTTACACAATAATTGCCATAATAAATTATTTTAATTACAATCATGTGGCACAAATCCAGCAAAACAGTAACATTAAAATTAGTGAGGACATGAATCTTACCGATAACAACATACGGTTGTTAATCATGGACAATCTAGCAACAAGCAAGGAAGAAAATCGATTTAATCGAAACATTTGCTTAAAAAAATCCTTAAGATACCTTAGGACAATAAAACAGAGCATAAAAAACATACAAAAAATATTTAAACATCTAAAAGAACTGGCTTATAAACACCATCATTCTACAGAGAAAAAAATAAAATACTATAGCAACGTCAAACGGCACAGCGGTGTGGAAAAGAACAATAATTGAAGGTGTGGTGCCTGGGTGACATTATAGGACAGATAAATAAAAAAGTGGTTTCAAGACATCTAGGTGATCTTCAACATGTAAGCAGCAGAAGTGGGAGATCTGGCTAGAGAGAAAGATTCTGCCAGACGGGCTGTGGTGAATGCAACTTTCTGTGGGAGATCTGGCTAGAGAGAAAGATTCTATCATACGGGCTGTGATGAATGCAACTTTCTATGGGAGATCTGGCTAGAGAGAAAGATTCTATCAGACGGGCTGTGATGAATGCAACTTTCTGTGGGAGATCTGGCTAGAGAGAAAGATTCTATCAGACGGGCTGTGATGAATGCAACTTTCTGTGGGAGATCTGGCTAGAGAGAAAGATTCTATCAGACGGGCTGTGATGAATGCAACTTTCTATGGGAGATCTGGCTAGAGAGAAAGATTCTATCAGACGGGCTGTGGTGAATGCAACTTTCTGTGGGAGATCTGGCTAGAGAAAAAAATTCTGCCAGACGGGCTGTGGTGAATGCAACTTTCTGTGGGAGATCTGGCTAGGGAGAAAGATTCTGTCAGACGGGCTGTGGTGAATGCAACTTTCTGTGGGAGATCTGGCTAGAGAGAAAGATTCTGCCAGACGGGCTGTGGTGAATGCAACTTTCTATGGGAGATCAGGCTAGAAAGAAAGAATCTGTCAGACGGGCTATGGTGAATGCAACTTTTTGTGGGAGATCTGGCTAGAAAGAAAGATTCTGTAAGACGGGTTGTGGTGAATGCAACTTTCTGTGGGAGATCTGGCTAGAAAGAAAGATTCTGTAAGACGGGCTGTGGTGAATGCAACTTTCTGTGGGAGATCTGGCTAGAGAGAAAGTTCTGTCAGATGGGCTGTGGTGAATGCAACTTTCTGTGGGCGAGTCTGGTAGAAGATTAGCGGAAAGATTTTGTGAACATCTACGAGATGTCCAACAGAATACTGGCACTCCAGTGTCTTCCCATTTCAACTCCCCAGATCACAAGGGCAAAGACGACATTCGTGTCACTGGTATTGTCCTCTGTCACTCTGGCGACCGCAGCCGATATACTTTGGAAAATCGCCTCATAGTCCAGTATGGTTCGCTGATCCCACGAGGCATGAATGTATCACACTCATACACATAGTTTACTTTCGGCTGCTCCCTCCCTCTTGCATAGCCCTCTCTACCACCATGTTGTGGCTCTTTAGTCTATCTACTATGCCACTCTATTCTTAGTTCTTCTCCACTAGTCCCCGTTGAGACACTTCGGTGTTCTCCTATATACCTTTTTTCTGTGCTACTTACCCCTCATATGTTTTTATTGCACCCCACTCTCATACATCTCACTCTTTCCGCCTTTTGAGTACCTGTTATTCCACTGTTCTATTTTTTCTCCTTCGAGTTTGCACACTGACCCCGGTGTGAACCCCTCTGGTTGGTTGTGGGTCATACGCACACTTCCACACATATAATTGTCCCCGTATGGATGTGCACATGCATGTATGTGTTCATAGGCACGGGTATTGGTATATATATGTATATGCATATACATGCATGTATATGTGTGCTTGCTTGTATGCATACACATGTATGTGTGTGTATATGCATGTGTATGTTGATATGTATTAGTATGTGCACGTCTTCTTGCACGTGTACATGTGTATACACGCATCTGTGTGTGTGTATATATGTATTTATGAGTCCTTAGATACTTTCAGATATTGCCTATGCCTTTGTAGTCGACGTACCTAGATAGCGTTCCCCCTACTCGTGTATTTTTAGAACCCTTCACCAATGACCAGAGGGTATAAATTACAGCTACACCCGTGAGAAATTCCTTTCCTAGCCTGACCACAGTCCACGACACACAGGGAAGTCAACATATTTCGATTATTTTGTTTTGATGTTTCATTACTAGTTAGCTATGTAGGATTAGTTTTATTTATTCACATATCTGTGTGTGTATGTTGTTTGTTTGTTCCTGCTGAAGGCCTATTGAGCCGAAACGTTGTTCGATTCTGTGTCGTCTACTAATCACGTAAAGCTTCTTACATACCATTTTTTCTTTTTTTTTTCAATTTTTCCTAGAAAGAACGAATCTGTCAGACGAGCTGTGGTGAATGCAACTTTCTGTGGGAGATATGGCTAGAAAGAAAGTTTCTGTGAGACGGGTTGTGGTGAATGCAACTTTCTGTGGGAGATCTGGCTAGAAAGAAAGATTCTGTAAGACGGTCTGTGGTGAATGCATTTTTCTGTGGGAGATCTGGCTAGAGAGAGAGATTCTGTCAGACGGGCTGTGGTACATGCAACTTTTTGTGGGAGATTTGGCTAGGGAGAAAGATTCTGTCAGACGGACTGTGGTGAATGCAACTTTCTGTGGGAGATCTGGCTAGAGAGAAAGATTCTGCCAGACGGGCTGTGGTGAATGCAACTTTCTGTGGGAGATCAGGCTAGAAAGAAAGAATCTGTCAGACGGGCTGTAATGAATCCAACTTTCTGTGGGAGATCTGGTTAGAGAGAAAGATTCTGTCAGATGGGCTGTGGTGAATGCAACTTTCTGTGGGAGATCTGGCTAGAGAGAAAGATTTTGTCAGACGGGCTGTGGTGAATGCAACTTTCTGTGGGAGATCAGGCTAGAGAGAAAGATTCTGTCAGACTGGCTGTGGTGAATGCAACTTTCTGCAAAGGACATGCAACCTGATGATGATGATCATAACGAATTATCTTTACTTTTGAAGATAGGCTGACTTTAGTTAAAATAATTCCTTATTTCAATTGTTACTTTGTTTACTCCATTCAACGAAACAAAATAATGATCATAATAATGGTTACAAATAATCGTAAAATAATAAGTATCCAGCAATATTGTTATTTTATGCAATAGTCATCGAGAGGCAAATATTTGAGAGTTTTAAACTGCTAATTCTTGTAAACTGTATATCTGTATTTTTTTTGCTAAATGTGGTGGTATCACTCCCTTGATTCTTCTACGCAGGGTTTCATTTAGTTTTTCTTTTCATCTCTTGCCAGCTTTCTAACTGCTAATTCTTGTAAACTGTATATCTGTATTTTTTTGCTAAATGTGGTGGTATCACTCCCTTTATTCTTCTACGCAGGGTTTCATTTAGTTTTTCTTTTCATCTCTTGCCAGCTAAGTTCATCTAATCGTATAAAAAGATTTTCAATTTTCACTTTTCTTGAGTAAATGTTTATAAGTTCATGGTTTTTACCTTTTGAAGGTCCTCAGATATTTTTGGTTAACAAATACAGAAAGAATGAAATTATATGTTAAAGTGTGTGAGCTCCAATGTGTGACATCTCATTACGCCGATGGGTTTAGGGTTACCAGACGGAAAAGAAGAGAAAACTGGGTATTATAGCTGAAAAAAAGAAAAACATTTTAACAAGGAAAGCAGAACGCAAGAATGTGGCGCTATTTTCAAAAACTTTATATTGTGCACAGTTCTTTGTCACTGATACTTTCGTTGATTTGATCAATTTTGACTTTCCATGAAGATAAATGTAAAATTAAGACAAGTGGAACAATATTAAGACAGGTAAATGAATTTAAATATTTGGGAACTTTGTTAACCTCAGACGGAAGATGTACAACAGAGGTGAGATGGAGAATGGCTCAGGCAATATTAGCTTAAAAAAAAATTAGGAAGGTACTGTGCAATCCATTTTTGACAATAAAAACAAGAAAAGAATTCTTAAATGTTATGTAGAGCCAGTCTTAACATAGGATGTGAATCATGGACAATAGGACAACAGACAAGAAAATTACTGGAGTCTGTAGAAATGTGGTTTTACAGAAGAATGTTGAGAATACCATGGATAGCTAAGAAGAGTAATGAAAATGTTCTGAAAGAGGTCAAATCAAAACGAGAGCTAATTTCAAATATTAGGAAGAAACAATCATCATTTTTTTGCCATGTAATGAGAAGAGAACAACTGGAATATATTGTAACAACCGGAAAAATTGAGGGACGAAGAGATAGAGGGAAGCAAAGAGAAAAAAAATACCAGACAGCTTAAGAGAATGGCATTGCAGAAGGTCAACAACAGAAATGATAAATAACTGTCGAGATTGAAAGTTGTGGAGAGACATGATCACCTACGCCAGCAGGCCCGGTACATGGTGATGACGATGAAGATAAAATAGGCCTACTTTCATTATTCCTTTACATTGATTAGAAGAACTCGTAACTTAAAATTATACATTTTAATGAATCAATGTTGATTATTGGACCGCACAAACTCTCAGATTTGCCAAAACGTTTTATTACAAACATTGGCTATTACAATATAATTCATATCACAATTCACGTTTTGTATGTGAAGGCACAAGTTGGAACCACTTCCATAATATTTTTTTTTTTTTAAATTAGTGGTATGTGTTAAGCTCACGAAATCTTCGTCAATAAACTATGTATGGTTCCAAAGATCAGAACTGAAGTACAACTTTTAGATGAAAACTAACTGTAGTGAATAAGGTCAATGCCTGACTTAACAGTTCAGGATGAAATGTATGGTAACCATCTCAGATTCCGCGAAGCACAAATTAAAGACTAAATGAATTATTGATACTCCGTGAGGGTAATTTCCTTATTTACTATGATTATAACAAACAACGAATCTTTTGAGGAGACAGATATGTGTACATATAAGCGGTACAGATATGTGGTACATATATGTGGTACAGATCAATTGTACAGATGTGTGGTACAGATATGTTGCACATATATGTGGTACAGATATGTCGTACAGATATGTCGTACAGATATCATCATCGAGTGCCATCTTCGCAACGAAGGTTGGCTACCATGGAGCGCCATTCTGCTCTGTCTCTTGCTTTGATGGTGCAGGTTGTCATAGGCTGATTTGTCCATCTTATGATGTTACTCGTCTATATTAGTCTTGGCCTGCCTCTGTCTCTATTACCCTGTATTTTCCCCTCCAAGATTATGGCTTTCTCTGGAATATTACGTGATGAGGCTCCAATCTCTTTCACGGTGGTCTGCCACATCTGTCTTTCGAGCCCTGAACATTCCTCTTGTGTACCATATACTTTGCTGTTTACGCTTTCTGGGCCGTTGGTCATTGCTGACTCTTCCGCCCCATCTACCGTTCACAGACTTTCTACAATTCGGGATGGATATTCCCGTCTATCCGGCTCGACAGTGAAAAACAATGACCTATCACCGATAGGTCTATCTCGAATGAAAAGAAGATAAATACCCACTTAACAAGGAGAATTTCCACCATCCACCAGCCTGTCAGAAGTTAAACAACCACAACAGGCATGAGCAGAATATTAATCCCAAGAATCACACACCGCGTGTAACCGGCGTATTTCGAAACAACACACGTTGTAATGGAAAACACTGTCCACACACGGACGCCATCTTGGAATTTTTCAGGATACAGATAAGTGGTTCAGATATGTGGTACATATATGTGGTACGAACATGGGGTACATATATGTGCTACAGATAAGCGTTACATATATGTGCTACAGATAAGCGTTACATATATGTGCTACAGATAAGCGGAACATATGTGTGCTACAGATAAGCGGAACATATGTGTGCTACAGATAAGCGGAACATATGTGTGCTACAGATAAGCGGAACATATGTGTGCTACAGATAAGCGTTACATATATGTGCTACAGATAAGCGTTACATATATGTGCTACAGATAAGCGTTACATATATGTGCTACAGATAAGCGTTACATATATGTGCTACAGATAAGCGGAACATATATGTGCTACAGATAAGCGGAACATATGTGTGCTACAGATAAGTGCTACAGATACGTCCAATGACATCCCTTTGAATATTGTCGCTCTGTCTCTCATTTATTGTCCGCGTCTCCTTTCTCCGGAGAAATGAAAATAAATTATAAAGAAAAAACTAGTAGAAAAAACGTCATGTTTAAAGCTTTACGTAATAAGTAATAATTTGACGACACTAATTAGAACAACGTATCGGTCCAATTGGCCTTTAGCTAGAACAAACATAGGTCACACACAAAGATATCTATTTAAACCAACAAAAATAATGAAATTTTGACAAATATAAAAACAATAATTTCGGTCCGCAATAATAAGTCCACAAGGCTACTAATTTATATGTTAACATTTAAAAAGAAAACGATTTTCTTGGGGAGTAGGGGCTGGTCGCCGTAATGTTCACGCTACATGTTCACTTCACAACAAAAAGGTAAGCAGCTCTACAACATTTGGAGCGATCTAATTTTTTTTTATTCCAGCTTCCCTGATCTCAAAGTAGATGGTTTAAAAAGCCAGTCCTATCAGAATCGGACGAAAAAAAGGATGTTTATTCAAGCTGAGTATGCATATGGACTTTTGGTAATCATCATGTGCCATTCCGGTTGGCGTATGGGATCATGTCCTTCCACAATCTTCTATCCACAGTGCATCGTATCAGTTCTGCTGTTGACTGTTGTCCATGCCATGACACCAAGCTATCCAGTATTTTCTCTCTTTGTCGTTCGCGATCTCTATTTCCTTTATTTTCCATTTGTAACCAAGTATTCCAACTTTCCTCTTCTCATGATGTGCCTGAAAAATGTTGATTGTTTATTTATGATGTTTTTTAGAAGCTGCCATTTTGTGTTGGCCTCTTTGAGAACTTCCTCATTGGTTTTTTTGCTGTGCAGGGAACTTTCAACATTCTTCTGAGAAATCCCATCTCTGTGGCCTCTAATCGTCTTTTCATTTGTTTGTCTACTGTCCATGAGGACTCTTGGTAGTAGACGATTAAAAAGAGAAGGCCCTCATCAACTCGTGCCACTACACAGATAACATAACCTATGCTACCGTGACAGAGACCATGACACAGATGGAAGTTGTGCGAGTATAGTGAAGATATTCCTCTTACGAATGCAAACTATTGAACCCATTCCAGCCTCAACTGACCTCCTATTGATAATTTCACGCCCCTTCATTTAGAACGCCACTGGACATAATAAGATCAAGGACGGACACACACTCATCACATCAATGTTCAGGGTTTCAGATATTTTTACATGCTCTTTTATATTTCGTTTTACACTCTAAATTTAGATCACGATCTCTCCCTTGAAAACCATAACTCACCCACACTGGCCAATCAAATGCCTGTAGGAAATCACTGGGATGAAAACAGCCTTTTGAGGCAGGCTTGCCGCCACCGGAAATGACGTCATAGAACACGGTCATTCAAACTATATTCCTATTTATCTAATTTTCTTTGGGTCATTAGGGCTGCCCCGGTTATTGCTTTCCTTCTCTGGGAGAGCTTTATTATGACTGCTTTACATTAATGGCTATACGTTTTTTATTACCACGTATACATATATATATATATAGGTTTATACTTTGATTTATGAATTATATATATATATATATATATATATATATATATATATATATTGATACTCGTGGTGGCAGAGTGGCGTTGCGTTCGCCTATTAAACAAGAGAGTCCTGGTTCAAATTCCGAACGTGGCGAGTTGTAATTGGTCAATGACCGTCACAGATTATTGGTTAATATCGCAGGTTCTGAAAGAAGTGAACACGAGAAGTTCTCATGGAATGTTGAGCGGCCTGACGTGGTGCTGACTGAATCATTTATCTGTCGCAGCTTTTGTTTCATCACAGCACAGTTTGCTTTCATCACAAAGTGGCATTTTAGTTAGAAACTTGCAAATTGTTGCCTCATTTAAGGATGAAGATGTCCGGGGCCGAGCACATTCCCCTCAATTTAAAAATTATTACAATACTTTATAGAAGTGGTTTTACTTTGTGACACCACATATCAGGTTTGGTTGAAATAAAAACAGTAAAGTGCCCCGTCATGCCCAGTGGCGTAAAGAGAATATGGTGTTAGTGACCATCATTTTTACAGACCTTCAGCACATGATTTTTTGGGGTAATGTGGTCGGTATTACGTCCGTGCCGCTTTACTTTCCCAGAAAAAAATCAGGTACTCATTTATGACTGGTGAATTCGGAAGCCGTCGATCAGGATCGAACCATACCTTTTGACATTTGTAGTCCAGTTAACTAACCACTGAACTATCACGGCTCCAGGTTTGATTTAGCTCGAGTAGAAATCTATCTGGGACTGATATTTTCGCTGTTATTGCTCGCTAAAGAAATATCAAATATTGGCAAATCAGAGAGTATCGGAGTACGCACCATTCGAATTTAATGGTTATTTTTTTATATCTTATTTAGAGATATAACAAGAAAGGTCTCAGTCTGAATAGTAAGAAAACAGAAGTAATGGTTATATCGAAGAAACAATCATCACCATCATGCAGCATAAAAAATAAACAAGACAAATCTGAAACAAGTGTAATGTTTCAAATACTTGGGCACAATAATAACATCAGATGGGAGATGCACCACATAAATAAAAAAGCAGAATAGCTCAGGCCAAAATAACATTTCAGAAAATGAAAAATATCTTATGCAACAAATCTATGTCAATAAAAATGAGAAAGAGAGTTCATCGGTGCTATATAGAACCAATTCTGACCCATGGAAGCAAATCATGGACAGTAGACAAACAAATGAAAAAAACGATCAGAGGCCACAGAGATGGGGTTTCTCAGAAGAATGTTGAAAGTTCCCTGGACAGCTAAAAAGACCAATGAGGAAGTTCTCAAAGAGGCCAGCTCAAAAAGGGAGCTCTTAATAAATATCAGAGAGAAGCAATCAACATTTTTCAGGCACATCATGAGAAGAGGAAAGTTGGAATACTTGGTTACAACTGGCAAAAATAGAAGGAAAGAGAGATCGTGGACGACAAAGAGAGAAAATACTGGATAGCTTGGTGTCATGGCATGGAAAACAGTCAACAACAGAACTGATACGATGCACTGTAGATAGAAGATTGTGGAGGGACATGATCACCTACGCCAAACGGTATGACACATGATGATGATGATTTAGAGATATAGCTTTTTCTTATCACTTTGAATGTCCAATAGAAAAATGTGTGTGTTTTAGCTTCATGGAGAGACAGACGTGAGAAATTCAACTAAAGTAACAGTGATAAGCAACAGCGCCACGGCTATTGAAAATTAAATATGGGCATAAACCCAATTAACATTATAAGCAGAACTGGCACCGTATGTGGAATGTATGTATGTATGTATATTGTGATAAGTATCTGGAGTGTATAGCAGTATGTATATATCTACATGTTGAATTGTTTAAAAATAACATATTAATTTGAAATTCATCATAATTCGAAAAAAATACATACTTTTATGTTACGGCAAACATACATAATATGGTCAAGGATGATAACTGACTCAAAGAATCGACATCATCACTCACAAGTTGAATAAATATTCTCAGTGTTTTCAGACACATAAAACAAAATCTACACTCTGATGCTACCTCTAACGTGTACTAACTTCTGATTGGCTCTTTCTGTCTCCATCTTGTAATGGTGCCTAGTTCGATTTCATATTATTGAAGTCCAATAACTGCATTCTCATCAGTCAAAGTGTCACTTTATATAATAAACAAATATTGGTCGTTTCAATGCACCTTGTTCTGTAAACTTTCTAGTGATGTTAGCGGGTAGCCCCGAGTTAACTCTTTCATTTCTGTGATACCAGTCATGACGATGTTGTCATTATGCAGATAGGTTGTTTATTTCTTTCGAATGGAAGTCTACAAACCACATTATTCATTCATTGGGTGTCGTCTCTACATCGAAGGCTGGCTACCATGGAGCGATATTTTACTATCTATCTATCTATCTATCTATCTATCTATCTATCTATCTATCTATCTATCTATCTATCTATCTATCTATCTATCTATCTATCTATCTATCTATCTATCTATCTATCTATCTATCTATCTATCTATCTATCTATCTATCTATCTATCTATCCATCCATCCATCCATCCATCCATCCATCCATCCATCCATCCATCCATCCATCCATCCATCCATCCATCCATCCATCCATCCATCCATCCATCCATCCATCCATCCATCCATCCATCCATCCATCCATCCATCCATCCATCTATCCATCTATCTATCTATCTATCTATCTATCTATCTATCTATCTATCTATCTATCTATCTATCTATCTATCTATCTATCTATCTATCTATCTATCTATCTATCTATCTATCTATCTATCTATCTATCTATCTATCTATCTATCTATCTATCTATCTATCTATCTATCTATCTATCTACCTACCTACCTACCTACTTACCTACTTACCTACCTACCTATCTACCTACCTATCTACCTACCTACCTATCTACCTATCTACCTATCTATCTATCTATCTATCTATCTATCTATCTATCTATCTATCTATCTATCTATCTATCTATCTGTCTGTCTGTCTGTCTGTCTGTCTGTCTGTCTGTCCGTCCGTCCGTCCGTCCGTCCATCCATCCGTCCGTCCATCCGTCCTTCCTTCCGTCCGTCCGTCCGTCCGTCCGTCCATCCATCCATCCATCCGTCCGTCCGTCCATCCGTCCGTCCGTCGTTTATCCGTCCGTCTGTCTGTCTGTCCATCTCTCTCTTTTATCTTAATGATGCATGTTATCATAGGTTCACCTGTTCACTCTTTTATGTTATCTGTCTATTTTTGTCTTGTTCTGCCTCTGTCTCGTCTGCCTTGTAATTTCCTTCCAATATGATTTTTCTTTCTCCTCTTTGTCTTCTTCGTTCGACCTTCGAGCCGTAGCCGGCCCATAAGGCGTAGACTCAGATACTCCTCTTATCTAAATTTGTATTATGGCTGTTTTCAATCCTTGTAAATTGCATTGTATTTTTAGAAGGTTATTATGTCTCTTCACGTGTCCACAACATTTCAATTGTATTTTTCAAATTGTGTTAAGTAGTTTTTTTTTTCATTTTCAGCCGATTCAAAACGTTCTTGTTTTTTTTTTCTTCATTGGTTTGCACTTCATGCCACGCCTATCAAGACCTTACTTCGTGGAATCACCTAAATGTAGCCTTTGCTTTGATCATTCTTTTATCTTCTCATCAATATAAACCCCCTCAGAAAGGCTGTTACGGAGATATCATAATATATAAGGTTTTTTTTAAACCTGTCCTTGAATACTAAAGAAACATTTTTAATATGCCATATGTCTCTCTCTTCTACCTTTTAGCTCCCAGTGGAGCATAGGTCTTCAACAAACACTTTCCAAGTCGTTCTGTTTTTTGCAATTCTTTTAAGATCATTCCATGTCTTCCCCATCATCTTCATCTCTGCTTCAATCTGTCTTCTCCAAGAATTCCTTGGTCTTCCTCTTTGTCTTTTCCCCTGGGGATTCCAAAAAAAGGGCCTGTTGTGTAATACTCTCAGTTGGTTTCCGTAGTGTGTGTCCTATCCATCGCCATCGTCTTCGCTGTATTTCTTTATCCACTGGTATTTGACCGGTACATTTCCATAATTCCACGTTTGTGACTTTGTCCTGCCATTTCCATCCCTTTATTCTGCGCAAGCATCCATTAATGAAAGTCTGTACCTTCGTGATTGTCAATTTTGTTATTCTCCATGTTTCACAGCCATATAATAGAACCGACTTAACATTGGAGTTGAAAATTTGTATTTTTGTATTTAGCCTAATTCTTTGGATTTCCATATGTTTCCCAGTGCAATGAAAGCTCCTCTTGCTTTTGATATCCTTATTTTGGTATCGTTTTCTGTTCCTCCCTCTTTATCTATATTACTGCCCAGATATATATAAGATTTTACGTCTAGTAGAGGTATTTCTCCTAGTTTTATTTGGTTATTGCCAACTGCATTAATTCTCATAATGTTGGTCTTATCTCTATTAATCTTTAGTCCTAGCTGTTGTGATCTCTCATCTAATATACTCATTTTATCTTGCATCTGTTGGTGGCTATGTGATAGGAGAGCTATGTCATCAGCAAAGTCTAAATCATCAAGTTGTTTGGTCAGTGACCACTGGATCCCATTTCTGTTGTTTTGAGTTATTTTCATAATCCAATCTATGGCCAGTAGAAAGAGAAATGGAGACAGAAGGCATCCTTGCCTTACTCCTGTTCTTATTTCAAATGCTTCTGTAAGCTGTCCTTCATGCACCACACTACATTTTGTTCCTTCATACATTGTTTTTATCAGGTTAATAAACTTTATGGGGATTCCATAATGACTCAGCAACTTCCAAAGCATTCTTCTGTCTAAACTATCAAATGCCTTTTCGTAATCTATGAATCCAATATAAAGTGGGGATTTTAGTTCTAAACTTTGTTCAACTATTATACGTAGAGTAGTTATTTGATCAGCACATGATCTGTTCTTCCTAAAACCTGCTTGTTCATCTCTCAAGTGTTTCTCTATAGCCTCTTTTAGTCTCTCCAGAATGATTCTGCCTAATATTTTTCCTGGCACTGATAGTAGCATAATTCCCCTATAATTTGTGCACTCCTGTAAACTTCCTTTCTTTGGTAGTTTGATCATATAACCTTCTCTCCAGTCTTTAGGTATTTCTTCCCTCTCCCAAATTTTATCCAATAGATTATGTAACATCTTGGTAGAGGTGATAATATCTGCTTTGATGGCTTCCGAAGGAATTTCATCTGGTCCTGTGGCTTTACCATCTTTTAACAGTTTGATGGCTTTCATTATTTCTTCTTTGCTTGGTTTTCCGCAGTTAACGTGTAATCTTCTCCTGCTGGTAGTATATCTGGAGGATTATTTGAGCCAGGTCTGTTCAAAAGTTCTTCAAAGTGCTCCTTCCATCTCTCCATTTGTTCCTTTATATTACTAAGCAGATTTCCTTTCTTATCTTTGATAAAGGCGTTGATCTGATTGTATTTTCCACCTAATTTCTGTGTGCTGTTGTACAGTTCTTTCATATTCCCTTTATTTGCTGCTTCTTCTGCCTCTTTAGCTAATTCATCTATATATTTCCTCTTATCCCTTTTAATGCATCTTCTCACTTCTTTATTCACCTCTGTGTAAGCTTCCTGTGTCTTGGCTTTATTACTTCTTGTTTTGCTTTTATTTATGTCTGCTTTCTTGTTCTTTCTTTCTTTAATTTTATCCAGGGTCTCTGCTGTCATCCATGCCTTATTCTGGCGTTCTCTTTTCCCCAGTGTCTCTTCGCATGTCTCTTTCCATATATTTTTTACCTGTTTCCAATGATCTTCTATATTTATTGTATTTTCTAGTTGTTGGAGGACTTGGTATTTGTTTGATATTGTGACTGCGAATTTATCTTTAATTCCTTGTTCTTTAAGAAACCCTACATTGAAATACGTTCTGCCCTTATTCGTTGTAGTATACCTTTTCAATTTAATTTTAAGTTTGGCTAACAGAAGATGATGATCAGAAGCTATATCTGCCCCTCTATATACTTTTACATCCTGTAAGGATGACTTAAACTTATTATTAATACATATGTGATCAATATGCCATATGTGGAGCTAGTTAATGTAAGTAAAAGTAAAGAGCCCCCGTCACGCGAAGTGGCGTATAGGGAATATAGCGTTAGTGACCATACATTTTACAGCCCTCAGCACATGGTTTTTGGGGTAATGTGGTCAGTATTACTCCTGTGCCGCTTTACTTTCCCAGAAAATATCCGGTACCCATTTAAGACTGGGTGAACCCGAAAACCGTCGGTTGGGATCGAACCCTACCTCTTGTCCTTTGTAGTCCAGTTCACTAACCGCTGAGCTATCGCGGCTCCCTTGGTTAATGTAGAATGTCAAATCTTTGTGGAAGTGACAGTGGTACAATGATGATTTGTGAAAGTTTGCAGCCAAGCGAGCTGGAAATTATTTGCTAATCTGTTCCGTGTTACACACAAGGTGGTCACATGTTTTTAGATTCCGTTTTGGACTTGTACTCTTAAATGTGAAATTCAGAAAGCCACCGAGTCTTTAGATAGGAAATTAAATATCTTTGTAAATAAATATCTTTTAGTATCTCAAACTGGAGAGAATATATTTCGAATTAACAAATAAAGAGCCAATTTAAACAAAAATAGGTGTTGGACTTTATAAGAAGAAGGGGTGGAAATGCATCTGTTATGTGCTGAGGAGACAGACTTCTCCATCAGACATTCATGTGGAAAAACATCTGTTATGTGCTGAGGAGACAGACTTCTCCATCAGACATTCATGTGGAAAAACATCTGTTATGTGCTGAGGAGACAGACTTCTCCATCAGACATTCATGTGGAAAAACATCTGTTATGTGCTGAGGAGACAGACTTCTCCATCAGACATTCATGTGGAAAAACATCTGGTAAATGAAAATAAGGAAGACAAAGACATCCCCTACACAGAACAAAAAGTAGGGAAAGCTCAACAATGGGACTAAGAAATAACCAAGAACTACAAGAACTATTAGCAGGTCGTCAATCGTGGAGAACTAAGACGTCCGCCCTATGTGTTATCTTTGGCCTCAACATCAGTTGAATGAATGATTAAACTGGGGAATGTGCTATTGATACTGTACTCCAGGCCATCGTCAAGGACGCAATCTTATCAGGAACCGCACAGAGCGAAGCAACCACAAGACTACACAGAGTCTGTATCAGCACCCCGCCGAGCCTCATACATTCATCATCATCATCAAGTACCGGGCCTGCTGGCGTAGGTGATC
The DNA here is from genome assembly GCA_032433765.1 of Megaustenia siamemsis. Lineage (NCBI taxonomy): Eukaryota > Metazoa > Mollusca > Gastropoda > Stylommatophora > Ariophantidae > Megaustenia > Megaustenia siamemsis. Next base: position 193,833,700 of record JAVIAB010000092.1, read on the forward strand.
ATGTCTATCCACAACTTTCGATCACGACAGTTATTTATCATTTCTGTTGTTGACCTTCTGCCAAGCCATTCTCTTAAGCTGTCTGGTATCTTTTCTCTTTGCTTCCCTCTATCTCTTTGTTCCTCAATTTTCCCAGTTGTTACAATATATTCCAGCATACAGTAATAGGACGAAACGCTAATTGCCAGGACAAACTTGAGTTTTCATGCAGTCGTGAACCTGCCGTATCAATTCAGTTAGGCGTCTTTGTATATTCAAACACGGCCATGACGGCTTGAGTAGTCTAAATGCAAGACACCGTCCAGGAGACAAGAAATCGCTGGGTTCGAATCCCACCACAAAAACGGTGGACAATTTTCATTTCGAATCTGTGGTTCACCTGTAATCTTCCCCTGACCTCTGGCTACGACATCCAAATCCTAGCGCTCTCAGAAAGTGGCAAAAAATGAAACAGGAGTTCCGTGTGCATTTTGCTGACTCTCGACCAGGTGGCAGTTAGAGGTCGAAATAGCCAAGAAAAAGAAATGGCCGTTGTCCGTGCAAAATCGGTGGGGAAAATGTACTCGAAAAACGTCAGAACTCTCCACGATAGAAAAATGAGAGTGCCTCTGAAGTCGGAGAAATATTGAACTTGATAATAAGGGACATCTCAAACTCGGCTGTCAGTTTGAGAAAGTAGGAAACAATTATATTTTCACAAATTTTAATCCCTCGTGACTTCGCTAGATATATACACTTTTTGTCATAGATAAACAAACCAACAAATATGGCCAGTATGTTCGCAGACCCAAATATTTTCTTTGTCAAAGTCCTTCTTGTTATCAACAACTGTGGTCTGCTCTTGGTTATTCTGCTCTTGACTGATATTTGTTATTTTCATTCTGTAATAATGTCCTATATAAAATATTTAACAATTTCTTTTTGCATAAAAGTTTGAAAATTTTTAACGAAACAAAAATAAGAGAGATGGAAATGTCAGGTTGTCAATTAAGAAAGCCATCAATTTCACTAAAAATACATACATTTTTTCACTTGATCATTATGTGATAGAAAAATCATGAAAATGAAATTCAGGACAACATTATGAGGTCATTTTTTAAATATTTACTTTGCTGAACGTGTACTTAAGGGAAGAAAATCCAACAATGCTTTCAAATATTCTGTCGACAAAAGGGATTTACTAACGAACAAAGTGAAATGATTAATAACAGCAATTTGCTTCATTAATCATGATGAGTTTGTAGGCTTCAGGATCTTGTCTGGAACCTCGGAAAGAAAATTATTGCAAAAAAATAAAAAAATAAAAAAAAAAATAAACCTGATATGTCCGTAAACAGATATATAAAAAAATCATAAAACTTAATTTATAATTTAATTGTTTTAGAAAATAAATATGTTTGAGTTTTCATTGTTAACGAGCCGCGATAGCTCAGTGGTTAGTGAACTGGACTACAAAGGACAAGAGGTTGGGTTCGATCCCAGCCGACGGTTTTCCGGGTTCATCCAGCCTTAAATTGGTACCGGATTTTTTCTGAGAAAGTAAAGCGGCACGGGCGTAATACCGACCTTATTACCCCAAAAACCATGTGCCGATGGTCTATAAAAATTATACCTCATTTGTTTTTATTGTACCCCACTCTCAGACATCTCACTCTTACCGCCTTTTGAGCACCTGTTAGTCTACTGTTCTATTCTTTCTCCTTTGTGTTTGCACACTGACCCCTGTGTGAACTCCTCTGGTTGGGTGTGCATTTGCGCACATTTCTGCACATTCACGACAGCCACACTTTTGTTACCATTTTCTTTTCATACACACAGGATAGATATTTTCTTTAACATATTTCGAATATTTTTGTTTTGAATGTTTCGTTATTAGTTTGTGTGTTTGTTTTTCTTGTTGTTCCTGCTGAAGACCTATTGGGCCGAAACGTCGTTTAGTCTGTGTCGCCCACTTATCACGTAAAGCTTCTAACATACCATTTTTTGTATTTTTTAATTTTTCCTATAAAAATTATGGTCACTAATACCATATTCTCTGTACGCTACTTGGCGTGACGGGGGCTCTTTACTTTCTTTTTACTTTCATTGTTCTGTGGTGGTTAGTCACTTTGGTTATTATAAATGGTGCGGGTTCGATTTTTAGTCATGGTAGATGTTATTTTATTTTTAATTTTTTTACGGAGCGGGGAGTGGTGGGGGTTTGAAATTACGGTCTGCAAACCACGTACACAGCACGTGTACAGTGCAGTATAACATTGCCAGTGAGTGTGCACTACAAAACATAATATTAATTTATTTCAGTTATTCCTTGACGAGCCATCGCGGCATAGTGTAATAAGTTAATAATGTCGGAAAGAAACAAAGTTATGCTACAGAGGAAAGGAAACTCACAGTGTTTTTCTACAAATAATATACACACACATATAAGGATGCCAGCAACGAAGTCATTCTTGAGTGAATTCTCTACCAGCAAAAGAAGCAAGCAAAATCTAGTATCACATGCAGAGCAAAAATACAACTGACACAGGAAACATTCGAGGTAGTGTTAATATCAAATTCAGAAGACAAATGACCCAGGAGGAAGGAAGCGAGGCCAAACATTACGAATACACCTTGTTCATCTGCGGACGGATCTGTCTATTCAATATTGGCAGATTGAGCCACGAGAGAAGCTGTTCAGCGAAACAGCATCCAGCATAAGACACTAATATTTTTACCAAACTACTGACTCATCATGATTTCTTGCTACCACTCGTCTGTCAAGACACCAAAAGCCATACACATATATAAACAGATGCAATGAAAATGTGTTATATCATTGTAAAGATTGGCAACGCTTTTATAAAGAACAACTGATAAGGTACCACTCGTCATTGTGAAAGTAACGAAAGTGGACAATAAATCTGAGCACTACAAAACAGGTTATTTAGATCAATAGACTGTCTTCTTCTTCTTCTATCCTTCCTCCATTGCCGTTGGCGTCGAGGGGAGAAACAATCTGCGATTCTTTGCTCTTCTGTTGGCCTCTTCTGATGTTATCCCTCCTAGTGACTCTAGTATTCCCTTTATCCATCTCTTTCTCGGTCTTCATCTTAATCAGGCGTTTTCGTAGCGTTTGTTTATCGCACTTTGCGTCATTGTTAGTTCTTTTTGTCTTGTTATGTGGCTGAACCAATTTATCTGTTGTTTCTTTATGTGTTCGATGGCTGGTTCAATTTCGAGTTTCTTCCTCAGGTCGGTGTTTCTTACTCTGTCCTTTAAGCTGTTTCCTGTCATTCTTCTGACACATTTCATTTCGGTGGTCGTTATCTTTTTTATTGTTCTATAGTCCAGCGTCCAATTCTGGCACTGATAGCACAGAATTGGTAGAAAAATTGATTTGTATATTGCCCTTTCTGCTTCCGTAGTTATTGCTTTGTTTTCAATAGTATTGATACTTGGCCTATAGCTTGCCATGCTTTGTTACACCTTATATCTATCTCGGTCTCTTGGTTATTGTCTTGTGTTAACGTGCTACCCAGATATTTAAAAATTGTCAACTTGCTTCAAAGACTTATTATCTATTATGATGTTTAGTTTTTCGTTCTTTCTCGCTATTGCCATTACTTCGGTTTTGCTTATGTTGATCTTCATGTTGTATTGTTTACACGTGTTGTTTAGCCTGTTGATATGTTCTTGTAGGTCCTCAGGAATAGTAGTAATATTAAATAAATAGTATAGGAACAGTAGTAATACATTAATATTATAACGGAGGCAAACTTCTGAAGCGCTAGATCAGCGAATCATTTCAGGAGAAGAGGTGTGTTTACAGCACTAAGAAAGAAATAACAAATAATCAACAACAGACAAAAAACACACACAAAGAACAATAGATAGTCCGAAGCAGGATTGAACCCGTACTCCTTGGCACAAAGCCCTGTCACCATAAACCAAGGCTGTGTGCTCTAGCGTTTGGTTTCAGACGGCACTCAACGACGATCAGTCTTCATAGAAGCCTAGGTCAAACAGAGACAATTTCAGAGAAGTTGTTGTGGGAGCCAAGTTTAAACAGATGAAACTTCAAAGTAGTTGTGATGGGAGTCAAGTGTAAACAGAAGAAACTTCAGAGTAGTTGTCATGGGAGCCAAGTTTAAACAGAGACCATTTCAGAGAAGTCATCATGGGAACCAAGTTTCAACGGAGGAAACATCAGAGTAATTGTCTTGGTAGCCAAGTTTAAACAGCAACAAGTAACTAGATGATGATGATAATTTTTCCAAAGTTATTTCGCCCTCGTAGTTGAAATTTTCCGTCTGTTTTCTGCTGTCAATGTCCATGTTTGACACTGGTAACACGACCTGGAAGTAAAGAATGTGTTATAAGTGCTCCTTAGCGCTGATTGTTACTCATCTATTATGCAGGATTGACGTCAGCTGTCTGATTATTTCATTTGCTTTATTCCATATACTCATTATTTTTGTTTCATCTTCCCCCTCTTTACATAACTACGCGTCTTAAGTATCAGAAAACTTCTGCGTGTTTCACTTTCTTGTTTTCACTTAGGATTTCGACCTCTAGTGATGCACCTGATTGTTTCTTTGTCCACGTTGATCTTCATAAGGTCTTGATAGCATACAGCTCAGGTAAAAGCAGCTTTCAAAAAAAAAAAAAAAAATCAGGAAGATACTGCGCAATCCATTTGAACATCTGGAATATATTGTGGCAGTTTGAAAAATTGAGGGACGAAGAGATAGAGATAAGTAAAGATATAATATACCAGACAGCTTAAGAAACGGCTTGGCAAAAAGTCAACAACAGAAATAATAAATAACTGTCGAGATCGAAAGTTATGGAGAGACATGATCCTCCACGCCAGCGGTCATGGTACTTGATGATGATGATGAATAGAAACAAAAATATGATTTTAGAAATGTCATAGACAATAGCTGTAAAGAGATGCCTCAAGTAACTAACGGTGATAACCTCTTGAGCGCATCTAGATAAAGATGAATAAATTTAAAAGTCTTCCAAATGTAATTTTAGATGTACACCACTAGTACCATCAGTATTGTACAACCGACGAGCTAATAAAGTTTCATCACTCAAATATCATTGTCTGTAATTATTGACTCTTTGTGTTCATGTCAAGAACATTGTGTGTCGTCGTGTTGTTGTCTTTGTGTAACTAACATAATAATATAAAACGCTGTATAACATGATCCTACCAACAATAAAATATTGGCAACATTTTATTTGTTGTTTCTTTATACATTCTATGGCGGGGATTATTTTAAGCATTTTCTGAGTTCTCAATTTCTGATCTTATCTCTCAGACTGTTTCCTGTCATTCGTCTAATACATATCATCTCAGTAGTGGTAATTTTTCTTATTGTTCTTGCATCCAGGGTCCAGGACTTGCATTGGTAGCACAACGTTGAGACGAAGATTGTATTATAGAGTGCCCGTTTTGCCTCTGGAGTTATTTCCTTGTTGGACAATAGTGGCGATAGCTGTCCAATGATTAACAAGCTTTGCTGTATCTTGAGTATACTACAGCTGTTTGTGAATTGTCGTTTATCACTAGACTTCCTAGGTATTTAAATTCCTCTACTTGTTTAAGTTGTATGCCGTCTATAGCTATGTTGATGTTCTGTTTTTCCTTTGTGATATTCATGACTTCTTTTCTGTTGATGTTGATTGTTATGTGGTGTTTTGTGCCTGTGCTGTTAAGTCTATTTAAATATTCTTGTATGTCTTCTATTTTACCGTGTATTAGTGCCCTATCGTCTGCAAATAGATGCTTATTGATCTCCCCTGTCTCTAGTGGGTTCTCTAATTTGCATATGTAGCCCATGTATGTTACAAACTATATGAGAGGTAGTACACACCCCTGCCTTACTCCTGATCTAACTTCGTGGTCTGTGGAGAATGTTATATCAGTATGGTAAATTATTAAAATATTAATACAATATTAATACAATATTAAAACAGGTAAATGAGTTTAAATATTTGGGAACTTTGTTAACCTCAGACGGACGATGTACAACATAGGTGAGATGCAGATGGCTCAGGCAAAAGCAGCTTTCCAAAAATTGAGGCTAATACTATGCAATCCATTTTTGACAATAGAAACAAGAAATAGAGTTCTTAAATGTTATGTAGAGCCCGTCTTAACATATGGATGTGAATCATGGACAATAGGACAACAGACAAGAAAATCACTGGAGTCTGTAGAAATGTGGGAGCCGCGATAGCTCAGTGGTTAGTGAACTGGACTACAAAGGACAAAAGGTAGGGTTCGATCCCAACCGACGGCTTCCGGGTTCACACAGCCTTTAATGGGTACCGGATTTTTTTCAGGGAAAGTGAAGCGGCACGGGCGTAATACCGACCACATTACCCCACAAATCATGTGCCGAAGGTCTGTAAAATATATGGTCACTAACACCATATTCACAATACGCCACCTGGCGTGACGGGGGTACTTTACTTTACTTTTACTGTAGAAATGTAGTTTTGCAGACGAATGTTGAGAGTACCATGGACAGCTAAGAAGAGTAATGAAAACGTTCTGAAATAGGACAAAGCAAAGAGAGCTAATTTCCAATATTATGAAGAAACAATCATCATTTTTCGGCCATGTAATGAGAAGAGTTTTTTTCCGGTGTCATGGCGGCTTCGTGTAGTCGTTTTTTATAATTCGGCAATTGCTGGTATATTTAAATGATTTACGCGACAGTCTAGTTGTGAAATTATGTGTTGCTATTTCCCGTTTGGTGTATGTTTTACTTCTGACGTGTGGATGGACTGTTATTACCGATATTTAAGTCGAATATGATTTATTCTTCTTTGTGTCGTGTGTTCGCGGTTCGATAGGCAAGCACATGGTTGGACAAAAATGTTACCGGCAAACCGGGTATGTTCAACCCTGATGTGAAAAGTCTGTGACGGTGGAGGGGGCGGAGGAATCAAGCATGATCAACGGCCCAGAAAGCGAAAACATCAAAGTGTGTGGTACACATGAGGCATATTCAAAACACGAAAGACGAATATGGCAGACCACCGTGAAAGAGATTGGAGCCTCATCACGTACTAGTCCAGAGGAAGCCATGGAGAGGAATTCGAAACTTATAGAATGCCTAAAAGAGATACATCTAGATGACACGGACATACGACTAATATTTAATCTATACTGGGAGCAAACAGTAATAATAAAATATAACAAAGAGAACTCTACACCCATTGATATAAAAAGAGGAGTAAGACAGGGATGCATACTATCACCAAGCTTGTCCAATCGATACACTGAGCAAATCTTTAAAAACATCTCAGAGATGCCAGGCCTAAACATTAATGGAAAGATAATCAATAACCTAAGATATGCTGACGGTACTGTACTACTAGCAGAAAATCCTAATGATCTACACCAATTCTATCTATCTATCTATTGTCCTTTCGAGCCGAAGACGGCACATAGGGCAGAACCACAATCTCAAAAACAGAAACCTTGCGTGCCAAAGTGGCACATATTGCAGAGATCACTGCTCTAAAATATATGGCTCTGTTTCCATAACAATACTTTTACAATGACAGCTTGTCAAGCCATCGATAAACCTCATTAGTCGCCTCTTACGACATGCCTGGAAGGTCACCGTGTCACTATTCTTTACTTCCCTCATAATGAGGCCCCGGTAACACACAGGAAATACAACAATTACTTAATGAAATAAACATGACAAGCAAAAAATATGGGCTAGATATGAATATCAAAAAGACTAAAACTATGATCATAAACAAAGAAAATACTCAAAACCATAACTGGATATCAAAATTGAAGGAATAGACCTAGAGACAGTTCAGAACTACAACTACCTTGGACAGACTATAACCAGTGATGGAAAATCTAAAACTGAAAGAAACAAAAGAACAGGAATGGTAAAAAAGTAATTTTAATGTCATGAATAACATACTAACATCAAAACAAATAACACCAGGGCTAAAATAAGAATTGCAAAATGTTACATCTTCTCAATATTCCTATATGGTGCAGAAACATTGACATTAGACAAGAAAACAGAACAGAGAATTGAAGCCTTTGAAATGTGGATATATAGAAGGATAGGTAGAATTGGATGGAAGGAAAATAAAACAAACGATGAAGTCTTAAAACAACTGAAAATGAATAGAGAACTACTAAGCACAATTCAAACAAGACAAATTAGATTTTTGAGCCATGTTAAAAGTACACAACAGCCTAATAAAAGTAATCCTGGAAGAGAAAATACAAGGCAAAAGAGGCAGAGGCAGACCAAGACTAACATGGACGAGTAACATCAAGAGTTGGACAAATCAACCTATGACAACCTGCACCATCAAAGCAAGAGACAGAGAAGAATGGCGCTCCATGGTAGTCAACCTTCGTTGCGGATGATGATGATGATGATGATGATGATGATGAATGAGAAGATAAAATCTTGAATATATTGTGACAACTAGGAAGATTGAGGGATGAAGAGATAGAAGGAAGCAACGAAAAAAGATACCAAACAGCTTAAGAGAATGGCTTGCAGAAAAGTGAACAACGGGATTTTTTTTATTTTTCATTTCTCCTTTCAATTAGCTTACTTTAATGCAGTTTTCATTTTATATGCATTTATTTGCTTTGACCCTCATAAATAGTTCACGAATATAGATATTTAGATTGAGTGTCCACTGTTACGCAATAGTGGTACATTTCAAGAGGATATCTAGCTATAATTTCTTGCGGCCGACAATTGAAACAACACGTCGTTTTATACTATTCGCTTTTCCATCAGTGACGTCATTTCCGTCTTGACCGTTATACTAAGGGGCGTGACCTAGACGTGACCCTAATATCGTTAGCGTCACGTTAGGTCCTAAGATTTGTCAGGTTACTATAGCAAAATGAGAACAAAGGAAACCAACAGGAAAAAAAAATCACTTACAAATTTATATATTTTTTTTTTGGGGGGGGGGGGGGGAGCCGCGATAGCTCAGTGGTTAGTGAACTGGACTACAAAGGACAAGAGGTAGGGTTCCATCCCAACCGACGGCTTCCGGTTCACCCAGTCTTTAATGGGTACTGGACGTTTTTTCTGGGAAAGTAAAGCGGCACGGGCCTAAAACCGTCCACATTACCCCAAAATCATGTGCCGAAGGTCTGTACAATTTATGGTCACTAACATCATATTGCCTATACTCCACTTGGCGTGACTGGGGTACTTTACTTTATATATGTATATATATATATATATATATATATATATATATATTGTTGTTAAATGACGTACACTGTGCTATTGTGCATCTAGACAAGCATTAGGCATTTTTGGATTAATTATGTCAAGAATTATCAACTAGTTATATTAATAATAATAACAATTTAATAAGTAAATAAAATAAATATCATTTAAATATATATTTTAATATATATATATTAAATTATTGTTATCAAACTTACTTTATAGACTGGGAAAATTGAAAAATAAATGGTATGGTAAAAGCTTTACGTGATTAATAAACGACACAAATCTGAACGACGTTGTAGGTTCATTATGGTATGGTAATATTTTTTATTGATAAGTGAGAAAAATCACTAGATAGCTTTCCTCTGTAATATCACATTATAGCTTTCTTAGTTCAGTGGTTATATATGTTGTCACTTGACAGATGGTGATCGAGTCATGTGACTTCTTGTGTGACCTTTCTTCCACTATTCACTCAACTATTATCACGAGCTATGTTCTAGGCTATGATAATCGGAACATGTAGTTTCTCTTTTCGATGTCGGTTTGTCGTCTTCATTTTACTTTATCCTTCTTTGGATTTGACGTTATGCTCAGTCGGTTCTGTTTTTTTTTTCATGGAGTCAGCATCACTGCAGTCGAGAATATCGCTTAACCGCTGCACTCATGCAATAGCTCCCGCTACGGCGCGGTGGCAAATTCTGTTGCAATGGTCGACCACAGTGCAGTCCTAATCTTGGCGCATAGACGGCGATTCCAAACGACTTCCATTTAATAGGTGGTGCACAGTCACTTCCTTTCATTGAATAGATAGTGCACTGTCACTTACTTTCATTGAATAGATAGTGCACTGTCACTTCCTTATTTCAGCTTTCTCAAACGACTTCCATTTAATAGATAGTGCACAGTCACTTCCTTCCATTGAATAGATAGTGCACAGTCATATCCTTCCATTGAATAGATAGTGCACAGTCACTTCATTCCATTGAATAGATAGTGCACAGTCACTTCATTCCATTGAATAGATAGTGCACAGTCACTTCCTTCCATTGAATAGATAGTGCACAGTCACTTCATTCCATTGAATAGATAGTGCACAGTCACTTCCTTCCATTGAATAGATAGTGCACAGTCACTTCCCCTTTCATTGAATAGATAGTGCACAGTCACTTCCTTCCATTGAATAGATAGTGCACAGTCACTTCCTTCCATTGAATAGATAGTGCACAGTCACTTCCTTCCATTGAATAGATAGTGCACAGTCATATCCTTCCATTGAATAGATAGTGCACAGTCACTTCCTTTCATTGAATAGATAGTGCACAGTCACTTCCTTCCATTGAATAGATAGTGCACAGTCACTTCATTCCATTGAATAGATAATGCACAGTCACATCCTTCCATTGAATAGATAGTGCACAGTCACTTCATTCCATTGAATAGATAGTGCACAGTCACTTCATTCCATTGAATAGATAGTGCACAGTCACTTCCTTCCATTGAATAGATAGTGTACAGTCACTTCCTTCCATTGAATAGATAGTGCGCAGTCATTTCCTTTCATTGAATAGATAATGCACAGTCACTTCCTTTCATTGAATAGATAGTGCACATTCACTACATTCCATTGAATAGATAGTGCACAGTCACTTCATTCCATTGAATAGATAGTGCACAGTCACTTCATTCCATTGAATAGATAGTGCACAGTCACCTCATTCCATTGAATAGATAGTACGCAGTCACTTCCTTTCATTGAATAGATAATGCACAGTCACTTCTTTCATTGAATAGATAGTGCACAGTGACTTCATTCCAATGAATAGATAGTGCACAGTCACTTCCTTTCATTGAATAGATAATGCACAGTCACTTCCTTTCATTGAATAGATAGTGCACAGTCACTTCCTTTCATTGAATAGATAATGCACAGTCACTTCCTTCCATTGAATAGATAGTGCACAGTGACTTCATTCCATTGAATAGATAGTGCACAGTCACTTCCCCTTCCATTGAATAGATAACGCACAGTCATTTCCTTCCATTGAATAGATAGTGCACAGTCACTTCATTCCATTGAATAGATAGTGCACAGTCACTTCATTCCATTGAATAGATAGTGCACAGTCACTTCCCCTTCCATTGAATAGATAATGCACAGTCACTTCCTTCCATTGAATAGATAGTGCACAGTCACTTCATTCCATTGACTAGATAGTGCACAGTCACTTCACTCCATTGAATAGATAGTGCACAGTCACTTCCTTCCATTGAATAGATAGTGCACAGTCACTTCATTCCATTGAATAGATAGTGCACAGTCACTTCATTCCATTGAATAGATAGTGCACAGTCACTTCCTTATTTCAGCTTTCTCAAAAACACACATTTAAAACAAAAACAAAGCAACCGGAACAGTTTAAACGACAGCTTCAGACTGCAAAAAATACAGCGATGTGCGGCTGTTTTGATTTTGCATTGTCGGGTGGCGACCGTTAGCAAGGTCGTACTCCAGTGCGAGCCAAATCGGCTGCATTGGCGACAATTTCAAACATCGTCGAAAAGTTACTTCCAACTCCAGTTCACTGAAATAAATCGAAAAATAAACACAGAAACCAGTCAGAACAAAACTGTTGGCACTCTCTAAAGGGGCCTTTGTCAATGTCCGCCCTCACTACATGAAGTGGGTGATATTGTTATGATTATTAACAAAGAATTACTGTATTGATTAATTCCTCTTCTTTTACTACCTTTCAGCTCCCTGAAGGAGCACAGGTCTTCAACAAACATTTTCCAAGCCGTTCTGTTTCTTGCCATTCTTTTAAGATCATTCCATGTCTTCCCCATCATCTTCATCTCTTCTTCTATCTGTCTTCTCCAAGAATTCCTTGGTCTTCCTTTGTCTTTTCCCCTGGGGATTTCAAAAAAGGGCCTGTTGTGTAATACTCTCAGATGGAATCTGCAGTGTGTGTCCTAGCCAACGCTATCCTCATCGCTGTATCTCTTTATGCACTGGTATTTGACTAGTATATTTCCATAATTCTATGTTTGTGAATTTAGTCCTGCCATATCCACCCTTTTATTCTGCTTAAGCATCCATTAATGAAAGTCTGTATCTTAATGATTGCCAATTTTATTCGATTATTAACAAAGAATTCCTGTATTGATTAATTAGTTAACTTTAATATCCTAACCTCCCAAACGAACTTGTATTGAAGACGCATGCACTGATTCGAAAGGTTCAAAACATTGTGCAACTCAAAACGATAATTGGCATGAGACGAAGTAGACATTATCATAATCCTATCTTTACCCTCATGAAAAGTCTAGATTCTGTCGGATTTGAATGAGAAATCTCGAAGAAAGAAGACACCGACAAGTGAACAGATTTTATTAATGGAAACAGTTTCATTGAAATCGTGACATCCTGAAATGCACTCCAACGCCCATCCCAGCATTTCTCGAAGTGTATTCAGACTTAGCTGTCCAGGCCTGAAAGGGAGTAAAGAATTGTAACGCTGTTTCCTACCAGGCATGTTTGTAAGAGGCGACTAAAGAGAGTTGGACATGGGACTGCCTATCCTGTACTGTAATAAAAGTAAGCCGCAAAAACTTCACAAACATTTTCAAGTCAAAGACATTTTAAACTCCAATGTTAAGCCAGTCCTATTATATGCTTGTGAAACATGGAGAGCAACAAAAATGACAGACATGAAGATATAGGACTGTATTAATGGGTGCTTACGCAGAATAAAAGGATGGAAATGGCAGGACAAAATCACTATCATAGAATTATGGAAATGGCAGGACAAAATCACTAACATAGAATTATGGAAATGGCAGGACAAAATCACTAACATAGAATTATGGAAATGGCAGGACAAAATCACTAACATAGAATTATGGAAATGGCAGGACAAAATCACTATCATAGAATTATGGAAATGGCAGGACAAAATCACTAACATAGAATTATGGAAATGGCAGGACACAATCACTAACATAGAATTATGGAAATGGCAGGACAAAATCACTAACATAGAATTATGGAAATGGCAGGACAAAATCACTAACATAGAATTATGGAAATGGCAGGACAAAATCACTAACATAGATTATGGAAATGGCAGGACAAAATCACTAACATAGAATTATGGAAATGGCATACAAAATCACTAACATAGAATTATGGAAATGGCATACAAAATCACTAACATAGAATTATGGAAAGGTACCAGCCAGATACTAGTGGATAAAGAGATACAACTAAATGTATGCGCTGGATAGGACACACACTGTGGAAGCCAAGTGATAGTATAAAAAAATTAGGCCTTTTTTGGAATTCCATGGAAAATGACAAAGAGGAAGACCAAAATATTCTTGAAGAAGACAGATGAAAGCAGAGATGAAGATGATGGGGAAGATGTGGATGATCCTAAAAGAATGGCAAGAAACACAACGGCTTGGAACGTGTTTGTTGCAGACCTATGCTCCACAGGGAGTTGAAAGGAAGAAGATTCAGTCTGCTCATATAAGGTGTTGATGGTAGATACATCTGCTTTTCTCACTCCAGATAGACCGGACCCATTTTTACCTTTAGACTCTTAACTCTCTAGGTATATATCCAAGTAATTTCCCCCCCCCCCCCCCCCCCCCCCCCCCCAAACCCTCTTCTCTTGGCGATGTCCTCTATCCAGAATGAGGTCACACTCTGTGCCAGATCTGCCTGAGAGCTTGTCTGCTGTCACAGTTGAAATAGGTTCCTTACAGCAACGATCGGTGGTGGGATAGACGGCAGCAAGAAGCGTAACAAGATTTAATTATCAATTCCATTCTCAGTGGTAGCTGTCCTGACTTTGTGCTGTCATTGCACCAAATGTAGCATGTACGAGAGAGAGAAAGTGAGAGAGAGAGAAAGTGAGAGAGAGACAGATAGAGGACGAGAGAACGAAAGAGAGAGGGGAGAAAACACGATGACGAGAGTGAGAGAGAGAGGGTGGCCGACTTTGCTTAAATTTCTTTCACTGAAATGCAAATCACGTGCACAATCTTTCTGTCAATGAGTAAACGTGGCGCAGATGTCCTAGTGTATCCCAACAACATGACACAGAACACAGACGTGCTAGTGTATCCGAGCAACATGACACAGAACACAGACGTGCTAGTGTATCCCGACAACATGACACAGAAACACAGACGTGCTAGTATATGACGACAACATAACACAGAACACATACGTGTTATTGTATCCCGACAACATGGCACAGAACACAGACGTGCTAGTGTATCGTGACAACATGACACAGAACACAGTCGTGCTACTGTATCCCGACAACATGACACAGAACACAGGCGTTTCTCTGGAATCCCCTCTCAACCAGCAGGCCTAAGTAAAAATATAGTTACTGTTTGAACCCACTCCAACGAGGAATGATGACCGCATGATTTTCATATACATCGGCAGACCAATAAAAACAATGCCACGGCCGTTGTGCCTATGAGTATTCTTTTTCTGCAACTCATCATCGTGGATGTGTCGTCTCCGTAACGAAGGTTGGCTACCGTGGAGCGCCATTCCGCTCTGTCTCTTGCTTTGATGGTTCAGGTTGTCATAGACTGACTTGTCCATCTCTTGAGGTTACTCGTTCATGTTAGTCTTGGTCTGTCTCTGCCTCTTTTACCTTGTATTTTCCTTTCAAAGATTACTTTTAGTTGGCTGCTGAGTCTTTTAACATGCCCAAAAAAATCTAATTTGTCTTGTTTGAATTGTGTTTAGTAGTTCTCTTTTCATTTTTAGTTGTTTTAAGACTTTATCGTTTGTTTTCTTTTCTTTCCATAATTCTACCTATTTTTCTACAAATTCACAAAGGCTTTAATTTTCTGGTCTGTTTTCTTGTCTAATGCCCACGTCCTGCAACTAGAATGTTCAAAAAGGTCAAATAGGTATCCTCCTAGACAGCGATTTCCAAATTATTTCAGTTCTTTGATTCGTCTTTAGCTTTTTCATTGTTATCAACTTCTACTCCGCCTCTGTGTACTCTTGCAATCTACGTCTCTTATTCTTACAACTTAGAATGTCTGGCCAGATTTTCTCAACACAAATTAAAAGGAGACCCGATTTCTAATTTTGTTTATTCTTGGCTGTAAAATTAAACGCGTGGATGTGTACATTTTTCCCAATTAAAGAACGGTTACTCTTGCACACATTCTGCGTTGGGAATATCGAGTTACGTGTCGTTACGATGTATTTAGTTTTTGCAGATGTGAATTTTGCGTGATGTCTTGTGAAGTGTTGTGTATTATTCTTCTCGACGTATCAAACAAATTCAATTACGGCGCTTCGTGAGTGTGCGCCGTTATTAGCTGCTCTTGTTTATAATTGCAATTACCTGTAAATAAAAAACACATCATTTTTATTCGCTCCGCTTTAATCTCATTATTGGAGGTAGATTTCGAGCCACGGTAGAACGGTGATAGGGCGAACTGTTATAATGAGGACAAGAGGTCGGGTTAGATTGCTATCGACTGTTTTAAACTACGTCCAGCTATAAATGGGTACCGGAATTTTTTTTGGGGGGGAAGGAAAAAGGAGCAGTTGCACCATTATACGTAATATTTCTGACTTGGAAAACAATAAAACTTAGACATTAACATCATATCCTGCGGTACAGTAGTGATGTGATTCTTGTCTTTCTTTCTTTCTTTCTTTCTTTCTTTCTTTCTTTCTTTCTTTCTTTCTTTCTTTCTTGAGATAAATTCTGAGAATATTGTTCGTAATCGACTTTTACTTGAAACTGATTGTTCGAATATCTCTCCTGCGAGTTTGCAGGTAAGTGTTTCTCGGACAACGAAACATCGCAGGTGAAATAAACCTCTAGCCTGTTCAATGCGTTGCGACTGCACTGATTTATCCAGCCTTTATTCTCCAGCTTCCACATAAACCACAACCACAGACCCAGGAAAATTGGACAAAAGAAGTCAAGGCAGAAAAGTGCAAATTATGTAGTGACTTGACAAAATAAAAGCAAACTAGTAACATTTGTTTTCTGCTGTTGTTTGTGGATCGTCTCAAGCAATGTTGTTAAGTTACCATTGTTCCTGCAATACTTTTAATTGATTGACTGAACATCTTGCGATGTCACAAGATCACAACGGTTATGAAGGTTTTCAGCAAGGGGTTAAGGCAAAGAAATGCAAATGAATGCAATAAAAATTCGAAGCTGCAGTAAAGCTCAATGTGAGGAAAAATTAAAAAATATTTTTAAAATGGTATGTTAGAAGCTTTACGTGATTAGTGGACGACACAGATTAAACGACGTTTCGGCCCAATAGGCCTTCACCAGGAACAAACAAAAACACACACACACACACACACGGATATGTAAGTAAAACTATTAAATAAACATCCAAAACAAAAATAATAGAAATATGTTAAAGAAAATAAAAATGTAAAAATGTCTTCCCTGTGTGTCAGGCCGAGGTCAAAATGAAAAGGAAATGGTAACCTGAGTGTGGCTGTCGTGAATGTGCAGTAATGTGCGCAAATACACACAGAACCAGAGGAGTTCACACAGGGGTCAGTGTGCAAACACAAAGGAGAAAGAATAGAACAGTAGACTAACAGGTGCTCAAAAGGCGGTAAGAGTGAGATGTCTGAGAGTGGGGTACAATAAAAACAAATGAGGGGTAACGGTGTATTCTGTGCACCCCGTCTGTCTCCATTCTCTTCTTGATCTCTCGGTCCTAAGACAGCACATAGGGTGGACGTCTCCATGATTGATAATTTGCTAATCAATTCAGGGGAGTGGTATGTCTACAGAACTCGGTAAAAAATTACAAATAATCAACATAAAAAAAAAGAAAGAACATTTATATGGTCTGAAGCAGGATCGAACCCATACTCCTTGGCACAGCGCCTTGCCACGAAAAGCCAAACGCTAGGGAACGCTGACTACTAGGCTAACAAAAAAAAATTTGCCATAATTGACGATGTCTTTCACGCAGGTGTTCTCATGACTATAGCATAGGGCTGCGATCACAACTCCAGAATAAATTATTGGCAGTGTTCCCTAGCTTTTGGCTTTTCATGACAAGGTGCTGTGCCAAGGAGTACGGGTTTCATTTTGCTTCGGACCATATATTGTTCTTTGTTTTTTTTTTTTGTTGTTGTTCATTATTTGTCATTTTTTCCCCAGTGCTGTAAACATACTTCTTTCTCTGAATTGATTCGCTGATTTTTGCATCGGAAGTTTCCCTCTATTATAATATTGATAATATGCTGCTTTTTCTGGTAGGTCTTTGTTGTTTCTTAACCCCATGGCTGATTCTTCCCAAGTAATTGTTACGCATATAATTTCTCGTAGTCTTTCTTTCCTTGTCTTTTCTGAGGATAATTATTTTTTAGTTTAGTTTCAATTCAAACTGATGCATTTTATACTTAGTTTTAATTGTTCCGTTTACCTGAATCTTGTGTCCCAGTTTAAAAGGAGATGAAATAGTTCTTCTTTGCTTCTTTCCAATATATCTCACCTTGACATAGCATTTCAGCGGGAAACGCACGTGTGGCTAGGTCGGGGCAGACCACGGTCAGGAGAGAAAAGAGCACAGCCATTATCACCTGCCATGCATGTCGTAAAAGCCGACTAACGGAAGTTAAGTTCCTCGTCGGTGCTATGGAGTTCGTGTATCTGAGCTAAAGATGCAAGATTGGTAAATCTGAGAGTTTCAGGTGTACAGTATTCAACTTTTAAGCACATACACAAGTTGTACAATTTGAAGACACTTGTAATCATTTTAAGTGCGTAAAAAAAAAAGAAGCAAATATTTGTTAGGTTAAATACAAGAATACAAATGTTCACCTCCAATGTTAAGTCAGTCTTATTATATGGCTGTGAAACATGGAGAACAACGAGAATGACAATCATGAACATACAGACTTTCATTAATAGATGCTTACGCAGAATAAAAGGACGGAAATGGCAGGACAAAATCACTAACATAGAATTATGGAAATGTACCAGTCAAATACCAGTTGTTAAAGAGATACCACGAAGACGATGGCGCTGGATAGGACACACACTGCGGAAGCCAACTGAGAGTATTACACAACAAGCCCTTTTTTGGAATCCCCAAGGGTAAAGACAAAGAGGAAGACCAATATATTTTTGGAGAAGACAGATGGTAGCAGAGACGAAGATGATGGGGAAGACATGGAATGAACTTAAAAGAATAGCAAAAAACAGAACGGCTTGGAAAGTGTTTGTTGAAGACCTATGCTTCACAGGGAGCTGAAAGGTAGAAAAAGAAGAGGAAAAATGTATTTTATTGTCCTGGAAAGTTACAAATAAGCAACTCAACTAAAGTATCGATGATAAACAGCTGTTTATTATAAACATCAACAACATCGTAAAATTAACATTCCCTAACTTCATTTTTTAGAGAATTTCTTCCTTTTAATTTGCAAAAATAGAATCTCATTTCTCCCCTTTTATCACTTTCGTCACTCTCATCTCCTCCTCGTGATCATCCTGGCCAGCTAGAGTTCCTGAAATCCTCTTCTCTCATCAAATGCCCCGACATCTGTTCACAAATTCCACAATGGAGGCTAATTTCCTAGACTGCCATTGGGCAGACCAGAGGGTCAATACGCTACAGTAACACAGTCTAGGAGAGCCTAACGCAGCCCTGGTATATCCGAGATAATCTTCCACAGATGGCAACACTGACCACTTCGTTACATTACAAAATCACTATTATTTTGTGTTGCTTGTTATTAAGGTAATGGTTATCACTAACTTAAGACGTCATTAGACACTGAAGAATTAAACTTCACGGGTTTAGTCCGCAGTATTTGGAAGCTAGGAAGCTGCTGCTCTTCACTGCTGAGACCATTCTCAATCCTGGAACAAAATCTTCCTTAACCCAGGGACTAAAATTTTCTTAACCCAGGGACTAAACTTTTCCTAACCCAGGAAATAAACCTGTTCTTAACCCAGGGAACAAGGTACCAAATCGTTCTCTTCAGTTAGGTAGACTTGAGATATGAGGTTGACAATGATTCCCAAAAATGTTAAGATAAACCACAATAAATCTAGGATTGAAAAACAATGGTTGAAGCATTGGACACCGATTATTCCAATGTCTAACTCTGATCACTCACAATTTGAAAACCATGATTATTCTAGGATGAAACACGGCTGTAACAGATACCGTTCTGCTGTGATCAACATGTCACATATCTATGTCAGGTCTATCAGCGGAATGGACAACAATCCATGCGAATATCAAGGGGCCGTAACTCCTTTCTCTTTTCTAACTTTGAATTTTTTGTTTTTACCAGCTTTTACCTCTGACTAAGTCCCTAGAGACTAGGAACTGAATTTTGCTTGTTAATACACTTTTCCTTGGCAGCCGTGTGCACAGGGGTCCCTCGACGCACAGGCAGATAACTCCGACTTCGGAGGTACTCATATTTTTATCGTCCATGAGTAATTGACGTTTCAAGCCGAGCCTCGCTGCTGAGACCAGGGGTGGTTGCCGCAGAGAGAAATTATAATAAATATCCCAACCAACCGGGATTTGAACTCACAACCTCCCAGTTGAACACAGCTGAACTATCCTTCGTCATACGATGTCATCTTCATTATCTTAAGCAATCGGAATATTGAAACACGATTCGGATGCAAACACAACACACGGTGTGCGCAGAGCAATAAATTCAGTAGCTCCTATAGCAAGCCCGACATGTAAGATGAGGACACTGCAACAAGGAACACTTTTTGGACTCTGCCTCAATGGTTCCTACCACCTATCCACCATATGATGACAGGAAGTCCTTATAAAGATTTTGCTACGAAATGTGAACAAGAGTAAGTTCATGTGTGATTGCTGTGCTGAAATATTGCGCCAAGCCTGCCTGACATGCCTCTCTGCCTACCTCAGTTATTTGGATAAGGGTGCCTACGCAATACGGTTGCTGTTCGTGATTGTTAGTGTACAGTGCTTGTGGGTTCAAACTGGACAGCTGGGGAATATTTTTGGTATAATCTCAAGGAGCGAATGTTTAGTGGTAGAACCAATTTTAAATATGTCGGAGTAAGAATTGAGTAAGAAACTCGGTATTATATGGCGTATATAGTAGCACTAGATGGCGTATATAGTACGACTAGATGGCGTATAGTGTAGCACTAGATGGCTTATACAGTACCACTAGATGGCTTATAAAGTACCATTAGATGGCTTATACAGTACCATTAGATGACTTATACAGTACCATTAGATGACTTATACAGTACCACTAGATGGCTTATACAGTACCACTAGATGGCTTATACAGTACCACTAGATGGCTTATACAGTACCACTAGATGGCTTATACAGTACCACTAGATGGCTTATACAGTACCACTAGATGGCTTATACAGTACCACTAGATGGCTTATACAGTACCACTAGATGGCTTATACAGTACCACTAGATGGCTTATACAGTACCACTAGATGGCTTACACAGTACCATTAGATGGCGTATACAGTATCATTAGATGGCTTATACAGTACCATTGGATGGCATATACAGTACCGTTGATGGCTTAAACAGTACCACTAGATGGCGTATACAGTACCATTGGATGGCGTATACAGTACCATTAGATGACGTATAGAGTACCATTGGATGGCGTATACAGTACCGTAGATGGCTTAAACAGTACCACTAGATGGCTTATACAGTACCACTAGATGGCTTATACAGTACCTTACATCGTGCAAATAGCTAAGGACAATATAGAGTCAGTGACAAGATTTCACTAATTTATTAGAATCTTATTTTAGCTGCTTCTCTGATTAGTCCCACTTCAGTTAGAAACACAGATGTGTGGCACACGCTAGCTTCGCTCATTTCACACATTTTGTCCTGAAGGATAGGACTCGCTTGTTACCTGAAATCGATGAAAACTCTCGTTGGCGCCACTTTGTATTCAACCCAGCGTGCCGTTGTCGTGCACGATGCATCACATTTGTACCCTGGCAATGTAATTGTCAACGTAATAAAGGTAGATAAGTGTTTTATAAGCAATAAGGATTTGCAAGTATTAAACTACAAATGTAAGAAATTTAAAAGACGCTTTTATATACTTGTTTTATTAACAAACTGTAGGTGACACAGTTGCTTATTTTCATTTAATAACAGTGGCATTTTAGTCCACTTTTTAAACATTTTTTTACATCATTTGCGGATGAGACTATACTGAACCTAGTGTATCTCCCCCCCCCCCCCCCCACCTCCCATTCTTAAAATGGATATTTTATAGAGAGTGGTTTCAATTTTTGATACCACATGTATCAAAACATAAGTAATATTTTTTAGTTCAAGTAAATGTTATCTATTTTAATGTAATTAATCATCAGCATCGAGTGTCGTCTCCGCAACGAAGGTTGGCTACCATGGAGCGCCATTCTGCTCTGTCAATGTAATTAATGCTTGTAATAAAAAGAATCAAAGTGGGCAAACTGACATTTTCAAGGAATGCAACTTTTAATTTGTAACCGCGAGAGATTTTATTTATTTTTTATTTTGAGCTACAGCTACTTATAGTCATTTTGACTGTACAATAGAAGTAGCCTAATTATTTCATCTTCATGGAAAGGAACAAATAAGCAAAAGAACTAAAGTATCAATGATAAACAACTGTGAAATTGTACGTGACCTTTCATACTTTAGAAAGTCCTATTTTTTTTTTTTCAAACGTATTGTTGTGTGTGGTAGATTCTAATCCGCCGTATGTGCAGGGTGATCACTTTCCGCGACGTGATGTTGTTTTGATGGATTTGTAGAACTCAGCAAAGCGAAACCCAATTATTAATAAACTAATAACAACAAAGAAGTCATGAGGTCATCACTGAATGTAAACATGGACAGCTGGTGCGTTCTAGAAGAAACATGCAGGAAGCTGTAGGTAAGTTAGTTGTGACGTGTTATATAAACGGAGTGTTATAATAACGCGGACGTGATTTATAAACCGACGTGTTATATTAACGGACGTGTTAAATTAACGTATGTGTTATGTTAACGTATGTATTATGTAAACGTATGTGTTATATTAACGTATGTGTTATGTTAACGTATGTGTTATATTAACGGACGTGTTGTATAAACGAACGTGTTATATTAACGGACGTGTTATATTAACGGACATGATTTATAAATGAACACAGTCCGATTCTTAGAAAAACTATTACGTCGTCATAATCATCCTTCCATTGCCGTCATAATCATCTTCCATTGCCGTCATAATCATCCTTCCATTGCCGTCATAATCATCCTTCCATTGCCGTCATAATCATCCTTCCATTGCCGTCATAATCATCCTTCCATTGCCGTCATTAACATGCTTCCATTTCCATCATAATGAACCGTCCATCGTCGTCACACTCATCCTTTTAGTGTCGTCATAATCGTCCTTCCATTGTCGTCATAATCGTCCTTCCATTGTCGTCATAATCGTCCTTCCATTGTCGTCATAATCATCCTTCCATTGTCGTCATAATCGTCCTTCCATTGTCGTCATAATCATCCTTCCATTGTCGTCATAATCGTCCTTCCATTGTCGTCATAATCATCCTTCCATTGTCGTCATAATCATCCTTCCATTGCGTCATAATCACCCTTCCATTGCCGCCATTAACATGCTTCCATTTCCATCATAATGAACCTTCCATCGTCGTCACACTCATCCTTTTAGTGTCGTCATAATCGTCCTTCCAGTGTCGTCATAATCATCATTCCACTGCCATCATAATTATCCTTCTAGTGTCGTCATAGTCATCCTTTAATTGCTATCATGATCATCCTTCCATTGCAGTCATAATTATCATTTAAGTGTCGTCATACTCATCCTCCCAGTGTCTTCATAATCATTCTTCCAGTGTCGTCATAATCATCACAGTGCCATCATAGTCGTCCTTCCTGTGCCTTTATAATCATCCTGACAGTGTTGTCACAATCATCCTTCTAGTGCCTTCATAATCATCCTTCTAGTACCGTCATAATAATTCTTCCAGTGCCGTTATAGATGGAACAACAATTAGAAAAATAACCTCTACGGAGATTAAATGTATTAGACGAACGACAGGAAACAATCTGAGAAATAAGATCAGAAATGAAGAACTGAGAACAAATCTGGGAATAGCCCCCATCATGGAATATTTAAAGAAACAACAGATAAAATGGATTGGCCACGTGACAAGGCAGAGTGATCAAAACACAACACAAGGAGCTCTCAATAAACGTTACGAGAACACCAGACCCAAGGGTCGACCACGAAAAAGATGGATCGAGGAAATATCAGAAGCACTAGGAAACATTACAGCAGCAGAGGCGAACAGAAGAAGAGTAAACGATCGCAAATTAAATCTCCCCTCGACGCTGAAAGGCAGATAAGTAAGGAAAGGAGAAGGAGAAGTGACGTCATAATCATCTTTCAAGTGACATCAAACATCACTCAAAGTTCACAATGTAAAAGTAAGGTAAAGGTGAGTACCCCATCATTTGCCGATGGGTAATGACGTGTTGCTGACGTCACTGTAATAAGCCAGAGTTTCATGAGGTAGGGTAGCCATTTCCCCCTACTCAATGTCCTCACTTCGTTGACAATATCTCTGCTACCATTTTTTTTCTTTTTTGCTGCTTTCACCCCTGGCGAAGTCCTCAAAGACTGGGAACTGAATTTTGCGCTTAAATCAGTTTGTTGTTTCTGGCAGCCTCGTGCATAGTGGGGTCGCCGCACAGGATAACGGCTCCGTCTTCGGATGTACAATAATTGGTGTTTCCGTCGATGAGTAGTTGACGTCTCAAGCCGGGCCTCGCTGAGACCAGGGCTCCGACGAGAGAGACAATCCCAAATAAAAATCCCAAGTAGTGTAGCCGGGATTTGAACTCACAATCTCTCTGCCTCGAGACCGGCGTCTTGCCTCAAGGCCAACCAGTCCCCCACACTTAACAAGACTGCGTAGGCTCCTCGAGTCTTTATCAAAAAAAAAAGAAACTGTCTCAACTGCCATGTGAATCTCGAAACTTCAGACCAGCTTGCCTGCAGGGCAATGATCTAACTAATCCCTACAGGGCTCGCAGTATAACATGGCAACCATCCCTGAAGGGCAATGCTCTAACTAATCCCTACAAGGCTCGCAGTATAACATGACAACCATCCCTGAAGGGCAATGCTCTAACTAATCCCTACAGGCTCGCAGTATAACTTGGCAACCATCCCTGAAGGGCAATGATCTAACTAATCCCTACAGGGCTCGCAGTATAACATGACAACCATCCCTGAAGGGCAATGATCTAACTAATCCCTACAGGGCTCGCAGTATAACATGGCAACCATCCCTGAAGGGCAATGATCTAACTAATCCCTACAGGGCTCGCAGCATAACTTGGCAACCATCGCTGTTCTGAACAAACTTCTCAATCTCGAAACTTCAGACCAGCTTGCCTGAATGGCAATGCTCTAACTAATCCCTACAGGGCTCGCAGTATAACATGACAACCATCCCTGAAGGGCAATGATCTAACTAATCCCTACAGGGCTCGCAGTATAACTTGGCAATCATCGCTGTTCTGAACAAACTTCTCAATCTCCGCAAAGTAGTCGATGTCTACTGACCTTGCCGCTCTTGACAGTTTTAGTTGTAGTGCATCTCTAGAGCGCTTTTTGTGTGTCTCTTGTCCTTCATTTGAAGTTTTGCTTTGTTTTTCTCTAAATAATTCATGGTAGTTTATAACGGAGAGGATGTCAGTTTGAGATATAAATAGATATAATTGAGATATAAATGTGTCATCTCCGAGGCAATTATCCATCATCATCATCATGTGCCATACCGGTTGGCGTAGGTGATCATGTCCCTCCACAATCTTCTATCTACAGTGCATCGTATCAGTTCTGTTGTTGACTGTTTTCTATGCCATGACACCAAGCTATCCAGTATTTTCTCTCTTTGTCGCCCGCGATCTCTCTTTCCTTTTATTTTGCTAGTTGTAACCAAGTATTCCAACTTTCATTTTCTCATGATGTGCCCGAAAAATGTTGATTGCTTCTTTCTGATATTTTTTAAGAGCTCCCTTTTTGTGTTGGCCTCTTTGAGAACTTTCTCATTGGTCTTTTTAACTGTCCAGGGAACTTTCAACATTCTTCTGAGAAATCCCATCTCTGTGGCCTCCAATCGTCTTTGTGAAGCCCCCATTAACGTCGTTAGCTGTAAATAGAAGGTTGTGATTTGTCATGATTATTCCATGCAATTTAAGAAGGTAGTTTGCCATTCCTTTCCTTCTTGGCAGTGACTGTACTAGTCGGAGATCGCAGCCATTGTCTCTATACATGAGATCCTCTGCCTGCCATCGCGGTGTGGGGAACATAATTGGCACTACTTGTCGGCTGCTCCCACAACACCATCCACCACCTGCTCCAATGGCTTCACATGACCCTGATTAGGGGGAGGGGGGCTAAACGGGAGCTCCACCTTGCCTAGGGGTGTCCCGAAGACTAGCGGAGGAAAGGAGACGTCTTACTCTTCCTTTGGTATGACTAATTAGATGATGAGGCATTTGGCTACCTTAAGAGAGTCATAGTTATTCCCGCCGCTTACCCGCGTACCCCTCAGCTAAAAACAATTGTACAAATCTACAGGTAAAAGGTACCACGGGAAGAAATAACGTAAAGTGTGATCATCATCATCACTGGGTGTCGTCTGCGCATCGAAGGTTAACTACTATGGAGTGCCACTCCGCTCTGTTTCTTGCTTTGATAGTGCAAGTTGTCATAGGCTGACGTGTCCATCTTTTGCTGTTACGTGTACATGTTAGTCTTGGTGTGGAGATAATGAATAATAAATGAACGCTATTATTGAGTGATCCTTCCGAGGTCATAGATCAACGATCCTGCTTCAGTTCGTCTATTGTTCTTTGTTTTTTTCTGTTGTTGATTAATTGTGATTTGTTTTCGAGTAAGATAAAGTACGAGACTTGAATCTACGTCTTAGCACGCGAGTTTTCACCCATATGTGTTCGTAGACTTCTGAACAGTGTCGCTTCAAGCATCGAATCTCGCGATGGGAGGCGGCATTCATCACCTTCCCAGAGTACTACCCTGGTACCCATTTCTACCAACGGGTGGGTCGACCTCGGGGGTATTTTTTTTTCCAACCACGAGTACAATTCGTACTGCTTCCAGCGGGAATCGAACCCGGGTTGTCCAAACGTCGGTAGCGAAGTTGGGTGGTTTTCCCA
This sequence comes from Megaustenia siamemsis, assembly GCA_032433765.1. Classification (NCBI taxonomy): domain Eukaryota; kingdom Metazoa; phylum Mollusca; class Gastropoda; order Stylommatophora; family Ariophantidae; genus Megaustenia; species Megaustenia siamemsis. Next base: position 193,860,228 of record JAVIAB010000092.1, read on the forward strand.
ACTCTGGCTACCGAGGCCCCAAATCTTTTCCGAGTGTTCTAAACATGCATCTTCCCCTGAAGTTATTCGCTAGCCTTGGTCTGCCTCTGCCTCTTTTACCTCGTATTTTCCCAAGCCTAGATTACTTTCAGTAGGCTGCTATATCTTTTAGCATGCCCTAATGATAAACAATATTAAATAACAAAATAGATCAGTGTTAGAATGTTGATTTTGTAAGAGAAAAGAGATTTATTTGATGCGACAAACATTGGCTTTGTTCAATCTGTTGCACCAGATTTATCTATGAAGGACTGACAGAATCAATCTCGAGAGTTAACGTTTCACTAAACATGGTCTCACCATAGCCTGCTTTAAAACAGGCCTGATGGCAGAAAGGGAAGCGTCGGACAACCTCTCACTAGCGTGACTTTTTTTGGTTGTGCGAGCACGGCTGATTGTGGCTAGAATGACGTCAGCCGTGTATAATCCGTAAAGCAAAATACGTCATGCTAGTGGATGTTTTCTGGGGATCTCATTCCTACGCTCATGCTTATCTAAAGTAGGCTATGGTCTGACAACAGTCATCTATAGTTTACTAAGGCCGACAAGATGGAAGAGAATGAACCAACGTATATGACGCTTTCACCTTTGCGAGCAAGAGCAGTTGTGGGTATGATGTCGTCATGCAAGGGTCTATAGCTCGCATAGCTGAAGACCACAGCCAACTTTAGATTTACTAAGACCCGCGGTCAGAAAATAAAACCGAAAACCCTGCAGCTAGCGTGACGTTTTCAGCTATAGAAGCTGTAGATGGCTGACGTCACTCTACCCACAAACCTTCCCTGCTTAGTTGGAGGTTTTCCAGAAATTTCCTCTCTGCCCGCAGGCCTAAATAAATCTATAGTTGGCTGTGCTGAAGACGTTCCGCAGTCAAGGTCAATGCGAGTTTTCTCACTCAATCGCAGGCCTAGTAAAACTATAGATAGCTGAAGTCTAAAACTATAGATAGCGGAAGTCTAAAACTATAGATAACTGAAGTCTAAAACTATAGATAACTGAAGTCTAAAACTATAGATAACTGAAGTCTAAACTATAGATAGTTGAAGTTTAAAACTATAGATAGCTGAAGTGTAAAACTATAGATAGCAGAAGTGCAAAACTATAGGTAGTTGAAGTCTAAAACTATATATTGTTGAAGTGTAAAACTATAGATAGCTGAAGTGTAAAACTATAGATAGTTGAAGTCTAAAACTATAGATAGTTGAAGTCTAAAACTATAGATAGCTGAAGTGTAAAACTATAGATAGCTGAAGTGTAAAACTATAGATAGCTGAAGTGCAAAACTATAGATAGCTGAAGTGTAAAACTATAGATAGCTGAAGTTTAAAACTATAGATAGCTGAAGTGTAAAACTATAGATAGCTGAAGTTTAAAACTAAAGATAGCTGAAGTGCAAAACTATAGATAACTGAAGTCTAAAACTATATATTGTTGAAGTGTAAAACTATAGATAGCTGAAGTGTAAAACTATAGATAATTGAAGTCTAAAACTATAGATAGTTGAAGTCTAAAAATATAGATAACTGAAGTCTAAAACTATAGATAACTGAAGTCTAAAACCATAGATAACTGAAGTCTAAAACTATAGATAACTGAAGTCTAAAACTATAGATAGTTGAATTTTAAAACTATAGATAGCTGAAGTGTAAAACTATAGATAGCAGAAGTGCAAAACTATAGGTAGTTGAAGTCTAAAACTATATATTGTTGAAGTGTAAAACTATAGATAGCTGAAGTGTAAAACTATAGATAGTTGAAGTCTAAAACTATAGATAGTTGAAGTCTAAAACTATAGATAGCTGAAGTGTAAAACTATAGATAGCTGAAGTGTAAAACTATAGATAGCTGAAGTGCAAAACTATAGATAGCTGAAGTGTAAAACTATAGATAGCTGAAGTTTAAAACTATAGATAGCTGAAGTGTAAAACTATAGATAGCTGAAGTTTAAAACTAAAGATAGCTGAAGTGCAAAACTATAGATAACTGAAGTCTAAAACTATATATTGTTGAAGTGTAAAACTATAGATAGCTGAAGTGTAAAACTATAGATAACTGAAGTCTAAAACTATAGATAGTTGAAGTCTAAAAATATAGATAACTGAAGTCTAAAACTATAGATAACTGAAGTCTAAAACTATATATTGTTGAAGTGTAAAACTATAGATAGCTGAAGTGTAAAACTATAGATAGCTGAAGTTTGACAATACTACCCAAAAGCAGCAGCAATCCCAATCACCTGTAAGGGTGTAAATTGATTTGTGTGAATGCGTGTTTACCTATACAAGACATTTACCTAGGAACAAAATGTCCCGGATCTAACATTCCTGATGAGAGTTCACAATAACGGAGACTGACAATAATTATATGACCAAAAACATGAGAATGAGTGCAGTTGGCGATAATCAAATAATAGTAGGAGAAATACCTCTCTCTACTTGACGTAAAATCTTACATATATCTGGGCTGTAACATAGGTAAAGAAGGAGGAATAGAGAATGATACCAAAGAAGGTTACACAAATCAAGAGAAACCTTCGTTGCACTAGGAAATATATTGAAATCCGAAGAGATTAAGTTAAATACAAAAATGAGAGTGTTCAACTTTAATGTTAAATCAGTCTTAATATATGGCCTGTGGAGACCAATAAAGATGACAATCACTAAGATACTTACCTTCATTAATGGATGCTAGCACAGAATAAAAGGGTGGAAATGGCAGGGCAAAATCACTAAAGTGGAATTATTGGAATGTATCAGTCAAATACCTGTGAATAGATACATAATTACGAGACGATGACGTCGGATAGAACATACAATTCTGAAACAAACTCAGAGAATTACACGACAGGTTCTTTTTTTGGAACCCACAAGCGAAGAGACTGAGAGGAAAACAAAATATTCTTGGAGAAGACAGGTGGAAGCAGAGATAAAGATGATGGGGAAGACATGGAGTGAGACCTGGTTTGGAGCGTTACGAATTATCGATTCGGGCACTCAAACATGTAGAGGAGAGAGGTGGAAATCTGCTCAAGTATCTAGAAGAGAGCTTTGCTTGCGTTCGCCCGAATACTAAAGGAGTACACCTCTTCGTCATCCGCCCTTAAAAGGACGATAAGTGGGCGCGTCTGCTTTGTGCTGTGGTTTGCAGTACAACTGTGATATATGTGCCTTTCAGTCCAACACATCCGACTTCAGCACAACATTTTTGAGTACCTGGTTGTCTCCCCTCTTCGATCCCAACTCGCTTGGTCAGATTAGACAGGTTAGTCTGTTACTGGAGGCACCGCGAAGAAGTGGAGAAGGGTCTTGATGGTTCTGGTTCACGAATCCAGGCGCAAGCCATCAGCTGTGGGTCGCTGACAACTTCCAGCTCTTCTGCTGTGGAGCGCTCCTTCGCTTCCTAGAAGAAAGACTAATTGCCTTTGAAAAAAAATGTCTTGGAAGACGCTTAAATATAAATTGGAGACACTTTACACCAAAGAAAACCGTGATTGAAGAAACCAAAACAAGAACACGTATCAAGTCATTCACTGAGAAGACGCAGAAAAAACATCAATGACACATTTCCTCAGAAAGAACGAAATTACATATCTGCTACTGCAATTCATGAACACCCAAGGCAAAGAAATGCAAATGAATGCATAAAGATGCGAAGCTGCATATACATATATGTGTGTGCGTGTTGTTTGTTTGTTCCTGCTGAAGGCCTATTGAGCCGAAACGTCGTTCAAATATGTGTTGTCTATCAATCACGTAAAGCTTCTACCATACCATTGTTTCTATTTTGTTTTTCAATTCTCCCTCTAAAAAAGGAGCCGCGATAGCTCAGTGGTTAGTGAACTGGACTACAAAGGACAAGAGGGTGCATTCGATCTTGATCGACGGCTTCCGGGTTGACCCAGCCTTAAATGGGTACCGATTTTTTTTCTGTAGAAGTACAGCGGCATGGGCGTAATACCGACCACATTACCCCAAAAATCATGTACTGCAGGTCTGTACAAGTTATGGTTACTAACACCATATTCCCTATACGCCACTTGGAGTGACGAGACTTTACTTTTTTTTTTCCTTTTTTTTTTAACTCTAAAAACTGTACAGAGAAAAATAAGTAGAAATGGTTCAAGAATAAACACAATGATGATGATTATTATCTCCACCTGCCTGCAGACTTCGGTCCGAGAGGAACTAACTAACTGAATAACTGACTAAGTGAATAACTGACTAAGTGAATAACTAACTAAGTGAATAACTGACTAAGTGAATAACTGACTAAGTGAATAACTAACTAAGTGAATAACTGACTAAGTGAATAACTGACTAAGTGAATAACTGACTAAGTGAATAACTAACTAAGTGAATAACTGACTAAGTGAATAATTGACTAAGTGAATAACTAACTAAGTGAATAACTGACTAAGTGAATAACTGACTAAGTGAATAACTAACTAAGTGAATAACTAACTAAGTGAATAACTGACTAAGTGAATAACTAACTAAGTGAATAACTAACTAAGGGAATAACTGACTAAGTGAATAACTGACTAAGTGAATAACTGACTAAGTGAATAACTAACTAAGTGAATAACTGACTAAGTGAATAACTAACTAAGTGAATAACTGACTAAGTGAATAACTAACTAAGTGAATAATTAACTAAGTGAATAACTGACTAAGTGAATAACTAACTAAGTGAATAACTAACTAAGTGAATAACTGACTAAGTGAATAACTAACTAAGTGAATAACTGACTAAGTGAATAACTAACTAAGTGAATGACTGAGAAAGTGACTAAGTGAATAACTGACTAAGTGAATAACTAACTAAGTGAATAACTAACTAAGTGAATAACTAACTAACTGAATAACTGACTAAGTGAATAACTGACTAAGTGAATAACTGACTAAGTGAATAACTGACTAAGTGAATAACTAACTAAGTGAATAATTAAATGAATAGCTAACTAACTCAATAACTGACTAAGTGAATACTTGGCTAACGGAATAATTGACTAACTGAAAAACTTACTGACTAACTGAATAACAGATTAACTAAATAATTAACTTAATAACTGATTAAATGAATAACAGAATAACTGAACAACTGACTAACTGAATAACTAATTCAATAACTTATTGAGTAACTTAAACACAACTGACTACTGAATAGCTAATTAGCTAACTAATTGAATAAATAACTTATTGATTAACGTTCTATAACTATCTGTAACCAACTATAACTGACTAACTGTAATTAATTAACTAACTGTAACTAATTAACTAACTTTAACTAAATAACCAACTATACCTATTTAAATTATTGTAAATAATAACTAAATGTAATTAAATAAGTAACTATAACTCATTAAATAAATATAACTAAATAACTAACTATAACTAAGTAAAACTAATAAACTAATATAATTAAAACACTAATTAACAATAGCTAATTAACTAACTATACCTAAGTGACTAACTATAACTAATGAACTAACTTATACCTAAGTGACTAACTATAACTAATGAACTAACTGTAACTAGAAAGCTAACTAACTATAACAAAATAACTAACTCTAACTAATTAACTAACTATAACTATTTATCTCATTGTAACTAAATAACTTGCTACAACTAACTCACCATAATAAATTAACTAATTATAACTAAACTTTAATTAATTACAACTAACTTACTGTACCTGATTAAGTAACTATAACAAATTAAGTAACTATAACTGACAAACTAAGTAACTAACTATCTGTAACTAAATGACTAACTAAAACTAACTATAAATAACTATCTACAACTAACTAAAAATAACTCTTACTAACTAACTAAATATAAATAACAAGCTATAACTAATTAACTAAGTATCTAATTATAGAAATGATGTTTTAAAAAAAAATCTTAATGTTATGTAGAGCCAGTGTTAACATATGGATGTGAATCATGGGCAATAGGACAACAGCCAAGAAAATCACTGGAGTCTGTAGAAATATGGTTTTACAGAAGAATGTTGAGAATACCACGGACAGCTAAGAAGAGTAATAAAAACGTTCTGAAAGAGGCCAATGCAAAAAGAGAGCTAATTTCCAATATTAGGAAGAACAATCATTATTATTTGGCAATGTAATGAGGAGAGAACAGCTGAAATATATTGTAACTACTGAGAAAATTGAGGGACGAAGAGATAGAGGGAAGCAAAGAGAAAAGATACCAGACAGCTTAATAGAATGGCTTGGCAGAAGGTCAACAACAGAAATGATAAATAACTGTCTTGATCGAAAGTTGTGGAGAGACATGATCACCTACGCCAGCAGGCTCGGTATTTGATGATAATGTTGATCTAATTATAACTAACTATTTATCTACAACTAACTAAAATTAACTACAACTAACTAACTGTCCATAACTAACTAAATCACTAACTTTATATTCTCTAACTATTACTAAGTAACTAACTATAACTAACTACAATGAACTATCTAGCTAACACGATTCTTGTGACTGTTTATCCGGTTAACAAACAAGGACAAAAATGTGAAAATGAAGACGGGAACACTGACAGGCCGCCCTGACAACATTTCCTAAGATATTCGTTACAGAGCCAGGTGTTGATAACACTTGAACAATAGATGCCTCCCAAGTTATTGTTGAACAAACCGGTCGCATATTGATCTGTAATAATTGCTACTAGCCTCATGTGTTTGATCGGAATACAAATACAGATGTTTATAAAAGTTAGATTAACATGGTAGCTATACTAAAACTGTGTAGGAAAATTTGGCGGTATCTGATTATCGTTAATATTGTCCCACCATAAAGATATGGAAGTCGAAGATGATGGCGCTGGATAGGACACACATTGAGGAAGTCAACTGAGATATTACACAACAGGCCCTTTTTTGGAACCCCCAAGGAAAAAGACAAAGAGAAGATCAAGATATTCTCGGAGAAGACAAATGGAAGCAGAGATGAAGATGATGGAAAGACATGGAATGATCATAAAAGAATGGCAAGAAACAGAACGGTTTGGAAAGTGTTTGTTGAGGACCTAGTGCTCCACAGGGAGCTGAAAAGATTGAAGAAGAGAGGGAGAAAAAGGAGGAGGAAGAAGAGGAAGAGGAAGAAGAATAAAGATATGCATTGTTGTAAAAGAATGGACGTTAGTATTCATTATCTTTATCATCACAAACTGCAGTCTCAGTATACAAGGTTGGCTACCATGGAGCGCTATTCCGCTCTGTCTCTTGCTTTGATAGTGCAGGTTGTCATACGCTGACATGTTCATGTTTTGATGTTACTCGTCCGTGTTAGTTTTGGTCTACCTTGGTCTCTGCCTCTTTTACCTTGTAATTTCCCTTCCAAGATTACTTTTAATAGTCTTCTAAGTCTGTCAACGTGCCTTATAAATGGCATGTGTCTTGTTTGAACTGCGTTTAGTAGTTCTCTTTGATTTTTAGCTGTTTTAAGACTTTATCGTTTGTTTTCTTTTCATTCTATCCAATTCTTCATATTACCAACAAAAAAAAAAGACATATTTTTTTCTGACGAGATGTGATGAATGCGGCGTTCTGTGTGAGATCTAGTTAGAGACAGAGATTCTTTCAGATGGGCTGTGGTGAATGCACTGTTCTGTGTGAGATCTGGCTAGAGACAGAGATTCTTTCAGATGGGCTGTGGTGAATGCACTGTTCTGTGTGAGATCTGGCTAGAGACAGAGATTCTTTCAGATGGGCTGTGGTGAATGCACTGTTCTGTGTGAGATCTGGCTAGAGACAGAGATTCTTTCAGACGGGCTGTGGTGAATGCACTGTTCTGTGTGAGATCTGGCTAGAGACAGAGATTCTTTCAGACGGGCGGTGTTGAATGCAATGTTCTGTGTGAGATCTGGCTAGAGACAGAGATTCTTTCAGACGGGCTGTGGTGAATGTAATGTTCTGTGTGAGATCTGGCTAGAGACAGAGATTCTTTCAGACGGGCTGTGGTGAATGTAATGTTCTGTGTGAGATCTGGCTAGAGACAGAGATTCTTTCAGACGGGCTGTGGTGAATGCAATTTTCTGTGTGAGATCTGGCTAGAGACAGAGATTCTTTCAGACGGGCGGTGGTGAATGCAATGTTCTGTGTGAGATCTGGCTAGAGACAGAGATTCTTTCAGACGGGCTGTGGTGAATGTAATGTTCTGTGTGAGATCTGGCTAGAGACAGAGATTCTTTCAGACGGCTGTGGTGAATGTAATGTTCTGTGTGAGATCTGGCTAGAGACAGAGATTCTTTCAGACGGCTGTGGTGAATGCAATGTTCTGTGTGAGATCTGGCTAGAGACAGAGATTCTTTCAGACGGCTGTGGTGAATGTAATGTTCTGTGTGAGATCTGGCTAGAGACAGAGATTCTTTCAGACGGGCTGTGGTGAATGCAATGTTCTGTGTGAGATCTGCTAGAGATAGAGATTCTTTCAGACGGGCTGTGGTGAATGCAATGTTCTGTGTGAGATCTGGCTAGAGATAGAGATACTTTCAGACGGGCTGTAGTGGATGCAAAGTTCTGTGTGAGATCTGGTTAGAGACAGAGATTCTTTCAGAAGGGCTGTGGTGAATGCAATTTTCTGTGTGAGATCTGGCTAGAGACAGAGATTCTTTCAGACGGGCTGTGGTGAATGTAATGTTCTGTGTGAGATCTGGCTAGAGACAGAGATTCTTTCAGGCGGGTTGTGGTGAATGTAATGTTCTGTGTGAGATCTGGCTAGAGACAGAGATTCTTTCAGACGGGCTGTGGTGAATGCAATGTTCTGTGTGAGATCTGGCTAGAGACAGAGATTCTTTCAGACGGGCAGTGGTGAATGCAATGTTCTGTGTGAGATCTGGCTAGAGACAGAGATTCTTTCAGACGGGCTGTGGTGAATGCAATGTTCTGTGTGAGATCTGGCTAGAGACAGAGATTCTTTTTGACGGGCGGTGGTGAATGCAATGTTCTGTGTGAGATCTGGCTAGAGACAGAGATTCTTTTAGACGGGCGGTGGTGAATGCAATGTTCTGTGTGAGATCTGGCTAGAGACAGAGATTCTTCCAGACGGGCTGTGGGGAATGCAATGTTCTGTGTGAGATCTGGCTAGAGACAGAGATTCTTTCAGACGGGCTGTGGTGAATGCAATGTTCTGTGTGAGATCTGGTTAGAGACAGAGATTCTTTCAGACGGGCGGTGGTGAATGCAATGTTCTGTGTGAGATCTGGCTAGAGATAGAGATACTTTCAGTCCGGCTGTAGTGATGCAATGTTCTGTGTGAGATCTGGCTAGAGATAGAGATACTTTCTGACGAGCTGTAGTGGATGCAATGTTCTGTGTGAGATCTGGCTAGAGATAGGGATACTTTCAGTCCGGCTGTAGTGAATGCAATGTTCTGTGTGAGATCTGGCTAGAGATAGAGATACTTTCAGTCCGGCTGTAGTGAATGCAATGTTCTGTGTGAGATCTGGCTAGAGATAGAGATACTTTCAGACGAGCTGTAGTGGATGCAATGTTCTGTGTGAGATCTGGCTAGAGATAGAGATACTTTCAGTCCGGCTGTAGTGAATGCAATGTTCTGTGTGAGATCTGGCTAGAGATAGAGATACTTTCAGACGAGCTGTAGTGGATGCAATGTTCTTTGTGAGATCTGGCTAGAGATAGAGATACTTTCAGTCCGGCTGTAGTGAATGCAATGTTCTGTGTGAGATCTGGCTAGAGATAGAGATACTTTCAGACGAGCTGTAGTGAATGCAATGTTCTGTGTGAGATCTGGCAAGAGATAGAAATACTTTTAGACGGGCTGTAGTGGATGCAATGTTCTGCAAAGGGCATTCAACCTGATGATGAGATATTGCTTATTCGTCTCTGTCAAAGTGCACGTGTCTGTCATCATGTGCCTGGGTGCTCTAGAGTTAAGACGTCGATCCCTAGTTCCACAAATCTTGAGTATGTTCCCAGTAACAAGTGGCGGAAATTTATTCTCTTCGAATCGGCGGTTCATTTCTTTGTTTAATCTTTGTCGATCTTTGGCTATTGTGATACGATGTTCAGCTCTCATGGGAAGCGGTGAAAAACAGAGGGTATTGTATGCACTCTGCACACGCTAAAGATTTCGAAGCGAAAACTCCAAGTGCAGTCCAAGTCGACGTCGTAATAATAGCAAAGTGGTAATTTGAAATGGTATAACGTAGTCGTAATTTGTAATATTGTAGCAAAATTGGTATTTTAAATAGTATAGCTGAGTCGTTATTTAAAATGGTATAGCTCAGTTATAATTTGAAATAGTACACCTCAATCATAGTTTGAAATAAAATAACTCAGTCATAGTTTGATAAAGTATAGCTCTCTTGTAATTTGAAATAGTACAACAAGTCATAGTTTGAAATAATATAACTCAGTCATAGTTCGAAAAAGTATAGCTCTCTTGTAATTTGAAATAGTACAACTAAGTTATAGTTTTAAATAGCTACCCATCAGAGACATAGGGGATCAACAAGCTTTTATTTGCAGGCTATAATGCACTAATACATGGGAGAATAGAAAAACACTTAAATAGACCCAACAGTACAAGCACAAAATACAATATGAAAATCGACATCAACAAAACAGAAGTCATGAATATTGCTAATGAGAAACAGAACATCAACATAACTATAGACGGGAGACAACTAAAACAAGTAGAAGAATTCAAATACCTAGGAATTCTAGTGATAAACGACAATTTACAAACAGAAGAAATTGACTCAAGATGCATCAAAGCTTGCCAAACCATTGGACAGCTATCGCCACTGTTGTCCAACAGGGAAATAACTCTATAGGCAAGACGGGCACTCTACAATACAATCTTCATCCCAACGTTGTGCTACCCTGCCAGTTAGGGACCCTAGATGCAAGAACAATAAGAAAAGAATAACCTCTACAGAGATAAAATGTGTTAGACGAATGACAGGAAACAGATTGAGAGATAAGATCAGAAATAAAGAACTGAGAAAAAAGCTAGGAATAACCCCGTCATAGAATATATAAAGAAACAACAGATAAAATAGTTTGGCCAAGGCAGATAAATCAAAACACAACACAACGAGCCTTCAATAAACGCTGTGAGAACACCAGTCCCAAGGGCCGACCACGTAAAAGATGGATTGACAGAATATTACAAACACAACGAAACAGAGCAACTGGGAAACAGCACAGGTGAATAGAAGAGCAAAAGACAGCACATTACATCTCTCCTCGACGCTGAAATGCAAATGAGGAAGAAAAGAAGCAGAATGTACTTGAGATCAAGTGTTTGTGCTTGATAATGAAGTAATTGTTTTATCGTAATTGTCCTAGTAACCAGACAATGGACAAGAGTAAGCTGAAGTCTAACGTTAAATTTGCCTGCTTGAGTCGAAGAATAGAAAATATATAGGGATTGTACTAACGCGTTAGGATATAAGGGATCGATAGTGTGACGTAGACATCCCTTCAACCAACGACAACAGCATCATCATAACAAGGAACAAAGTGGAGTTGGAACATTAATCCTGGCTTTATTCAGGCTATTTCTATTTATCTTCAAACACTCACATGAAAATTCCGGTGGAAATTGTTGCATATAATATTCATTTATCAAGTCCACGTTTATGGTAAAACGTTGCTATCATCACATTCACGTGGTTTGCAGGAATCGGCCAATCACACCCTCGCTTTGTGTTCTTGCGCTATTTCCTTGCGCAAGAAGTGAAGGGCCTGAAAATTTGAGACTGCGCGTAGGAAATCAGTCCCAGCCTTTCTTTGAGCTCTTGAGGGTGCAATCAGTGTCTATATCAGTAGTTATACTACTAGAACATTGAACTTTTATGCGCAGTAATACAACTTGTAAAATCTACGTCTGCTACAATTTATTAAAGGAAGTTCTCTTTGCCTATGTGACGTAGATATATTGTAAACATTTTCAAGAACACAACGCGATAAATGATATCTGTGGCTGTATCATGTAAGCAGGATTGACTATTTTTATTTGTCTATTGTTAAACGATGTTTAGCGTGTGTACTTTACGAGTATAAGCAAAGGATAGAATCATTATTTAGCATCAATATTACACACGAGCATATCAATCACATACACGTTCAATTACAGATACATTCAAAGCAATATATTTTTTTTATTAATGTTAATTGTTATCGAGTTATCCTATAGTCAGAAACGATCTATCGTGAAGCAAAGACTTTTTGTCTCTACTGCGGCAAGATCGTACTACTTTCTATTGTTTTAATTTAATGATACACTATTATCATGATTTCGTATCATCATCATCATCAGGTACCATGCCTGCTGCGGTACGTGTTCATGTTTCTACTCTACTTTCGATCTCGGCAGTTATTTATCCTTTCTGTTGACTTTCTGCCAGGCCATTATCTTAAGCTGTCTGTTATCTTTTCTCTATGATTTCCAATAGTCAACTTTATTTAGTGGCGATATTTAACAGATTAATATACATTTCAAGACAAACATGTAAACACTTGATTAACATTTCATAAGCATTAACTCACGAGCATGCACTAAATGTTGTACTAGAACCAAGGATACGATTGTTGGTACTTCCAATAATTGTTATGTTTTCATATTTGTTCATAAGAACTGTAAATATTGTAAGTAAATGTTATACAAATATATCTGTAGATGTAAACCGCGTAAGAATCGTTTTCCTATTCATGTTTGATTTTACACAGACACAAATAAACTTTCTTTACGTCACATAGTACCATTGCGTGAGTATGACGGGGGGCAACGATAGAACCAGAGGGATAAAGGCCGCTTGGTTAAGCAGTCGCCACGAGTGTGAGACTTAGGATTTTTATTTCACCCCCGATAGAAAAAATCCTTTCTGTCTACCGCGGGCTTCGAACACCGTACGCCGGCTTTCAGCCAGCGGAACAGTGGTTTTAGCCTCACGGCCACGCGCACCTCAGATTATTTACAGATTATTTTTTAAACACATTATTTAAAGCACAAATAAACAAACACATTATTTAAAACAAAATAAGCAGAAACTGTTATTGATATACAAACTAACCAACAGCAAAGGCGCTCATGATCTAAAGCTGCTAAGTCTGTAAGCTTCTAGTCCTCCAAAACACTTACCCAAGTACGGACGTTTGACTGAAGATTATTACAAGAGCCATGTTTAATAGCAGACAAGGAATACTGTGGCTTCCAACATATAAATACACTGTAACCATAAATAGTTTCAGAAAATAGAAATAATATGAATATAGTTTACATTCATTGGTGTGAAATCATACAATCATGGTTGAATGGTGAGTTGTGGCTATTCCGAACTCATTTGTTGTAGTAGGGAGGTCAGCAGGGAGACGTTTGTCTTGTAGCCTCTACAGCCTGAGAGTCTCGGGAGAGGCAAAACCTAGGTGAGCAATATAAGTATTGGTGGCTACTATCTTGGAATAGATAAGTTAAGTTAAAGTTACAATAGGGGTTATATAGATGTTTATCTGGGGGGTAGATCTAAGTAGGGGTTACAGAGATATTTATCTGTGGGGTAGAGTTAAAGTTAAAATTAATTGTAGAGATAAAGATGTTCTTGGAAGACTTAAAAGTGAGTTGCAGAAATAAAGATGTTCTTGGAAGACTTAAAAGTGAGTTGCGGAGATAAAGATGTTCTTGGAAGACTTAAAAGTGAGTTGCAGAAATAAAGATGTTCTTGGAAGACTTAAAAGTGAGTTGCGGAGATAAAGATGTTCTTGGAAGACTTAAAGTGAGTTGCAGAAATAAGATGTTCTTGGAAGACTTAAAAATGAGTTGCGGAGATAAAGATGTTCTTGGATGACTTAAAAGTGAGTTGCAGAGATAAAGATGTTCTTGGAAGACTTAAAAGTTAGTTGCGGAGATAAAGATGTTCTTGGATGACTTAAAAGTGAGTTGCAGAGATAAAGATGTTCTTGGATGACTTAAAAGTGAGTTGCAGAGATAAAGATGTTCTTGGATGACTTAAAAGTGAATGTGCAGAGATAAAGATTTTCTTGGATGACTTAAAAGTGAGTTGCAGAGATAAAGATGTTCTTGGATGACTTAAAAGTGAGTTGCAGAGATAAAGATGTTCTTGGATGACTTAAAAGTGAGTTGCAGAAATAAGACGTGTTGTAAAATTAAATTTGTTGCAGAATGAAGATGGTATTGAAGTAGTTAAGAGATCTGCACGAAGCTATCACCAAATTAGACGTCCTAGAAAGTGTTTGTTGAAGACAAAAGCTCCACATGGAGCGGAAAGGAAGGCAGAGAAAGTAGAATATAAGAAAAAATGTGTAAAAGTTAAAGTTTCTCTCCAGCGCTTGCTAAGCGCATCGGTGCTATATTGTTAGTTGCCATATTCTTCAATGACCATGGAATCATTTTTGGATGATATGGTCGGTATCACACCAGGTCGTCTTTACGTCTGAACACAGACATTTAATATATTATTTACACATCATACTATACTGCGTATATGATTCTTAACTGTCTTCTTAATTCTTAGTTGACGATTTAGTCAAAGATTCAAGATTAATTTTTTTTTTCTTGGTTACTGTTCAGACTTCCGTTTGAAGTTAGCTGTAAATGAGCGCGTGACTTGTTTAATTGTATGAAGTGTGACCTAGATAACAAAGTGTCCGTTACATCACCTCCAAAAGCTGGGATTTATAATTGTAAGCTTCAGTATTTAACATGTAAGTTTATCAAACTTTACAATATCATTACTTTTGATTCGCTTTCTACAGTCGCATTACGAGGTGCCTTGCACTTCGCGGTCTAGTACATTCATCTTGTGCATGAACATTTAGCTCTGCTTCCTCCTCCCCCCCCCCCCCGACACCCCCCCCCCCCCCCCCCCCCCCCGTTTTTCCAGTTTTTTGTTCTTCACCTGCTCGCTCAACATTTGATTCTACATGAACATTAGAGGCTGGTCTCCCCTTGCTCTTCAACAAGGCAGCAACTTTTGGTAGTTAAAGTAGTCTCTCATATGAAATCAATCATACCTCAAGGCAGCATTGTTGGTAGTTAAAGTAGTCTCTCATATGAAATCAATCATACCTCAAGCAGCAATTGTTGGTAGTTAAAGTAGTCTCTCATATGAAATCAATCATACCTCAAGGCAGCAATTGTTGGTAGCTAAAGTAGTCTCTCATATGAAATCAATCATACCTCAAGGCAGCAATTGTTGGTAGTTAAAGTAGTCTCTCATATGAAATCAATCATACCTCAAGGCAGCAATTGTTGGTAGTTAAAGTAGTCTCTCATATGAAATCAATCATACCTCAAGGCAGCAACTGTTGGTAGTTAAAGTAGTCTCTCATATTAAATCAATCATACTCAAGGCAGCAATTGTTGGTAGTTAAAGTAGTCTCTCATATGAAATCAATCATACCTCGAGGCAGCAACTGTTGGTAGTTAAAGTAGTCTCTCATATGAAATCAATCATACCTCAAGGCAGCAATTGTTGGTAGTTAAAGTAGTCTCTCATATGAAATCAATCATACCTTAAGGCAGCAATGTTGGTAGTTAAAGTAGTCTCTCATATGAAATCAATCATACCTCAGGGCAGCAATTGTTGGTAGTTAAAGTAGTCTCTCATATGAAATCAATCATACCTCAGGGCAGCAATTGTTGGTAGTTAAAGTAGTCTCTCATATGAAATCAATCATACCTCAGGGCAGCAATGTTGGTAGTTAAAGTAGTCTCTCATATGAAATCAATCATAACCTTAGGGCAGCAATTGTTGGTAGTTAAAGTAGTCTCTCATATGAAATCAATCATACCTCAGGGCAGCAATTGTTGGTAGTTAAAGTAGTCTCTCATATGAAATCAATCATACCTCACTAAAGCATATATCTCACATCGAGCTCGTATCAAGCTTCTATTGCCCTAAGTGACTTGCCCTTTACGATTACCATACTCTATCTGCATAGACCTTTGACAGTGATAAAGTATCTCTATAAATGATCTAATCTGTCAACATGTGATATTTCAAGGCTATATTTTAAAAGGCATTAATTCAATATACAGGTCGTAGCCCTTGTAGCCAGCGGGCCCAGGTCACAGTCGGGGAAAAAAGAATAGGACCATGTCACGGGGCACACATTTCGTATCAGACAAACTAAGGATATTTGGGTCAATGACGTCACCGATGCAGAGGCAGACCAAGATTAACATGGACGAGTAACATCAAAAGATGGACAAATCAACCGATGACAACCTGCACCATCAAAGCAAGAGATAGAGCAAAATGGCGCTCCATGGTAGCCACCTTCGTTGCGGAGACGGCACTCAATGATGATGACGTCACCGATGATACGGGAAACCTGACCATCCACGGTGAGGGGTGAAAAGAATAGCCACTGTTACCTGCCACTATTTTGTTAAGAGGCGACTAAGGAGATTTGAAATTATCGCATGTGCAGTCGAGCAGGACGTGCACGGTGCGACCGTGTCAACAAAATTTAGTGATGAATTTTTTTAAAATGCTGTGACAAGTAGTGGACCGATATGGGGGTAATTCCGGACTTCAATAAAACTGGTTCCATGAATAGAATAGAACTGAAACGGTGTTGGGCATCCGAACTGAGGCCATCTTCAGTCTGTAATTCGCCAGGTGTGGTGGTCGTGCTTCATAATTGGGACCATGCTGAACACAATGAAGTTTTCACCTGCTGCACAGAAGATCATTTGTCGACTAAAGTAAACTTATAAAAGCCCACAGAATCTCTACAGATAGAGATAGGAGTCTGGGGCTTTCACCTCTCATACATCTTTCTGACGAAAATGCAGCACCTTGTATTTCTATATACTGATAAAGACTGTATTAACCAAACATTTGTTATTTTATCCAATCATATATCATTAAAATTGTATATTATTCTATCCTTTCTTAAATCATTAAACCCGTATATTATTATGTCCTTTCTTACATCAGTAAACATTTATGTTTTTTTTTTAAATCCTTTCTTATTTCATAAAACTTATATATCACTTTATCCTTTTTATATCAGTAACCATATTTGTTTTTTTTTATCTTTTCTTATAACATTAAACAGTGGCTTACTGGACTAATATGGAAAAATGATTGGGCACGATGCTGATCGACGCTTTTCAGGGTTTACCCAACTTTAAGTGAGTGTCGAATTTTTTTTTTCCGGGAAGTAAAGCGACATGGGCGTAATACCGACCACATTACCGTAAAAATCATGTGCCGAAGGGCTATTAAAAATATGGGCACTAACACCATATTCCCCATACGCCACGTTGCATTACAGGGTTCTTTACTGACTTACTACATCAGTAAACCAGTTTATATGTGATTAATGTACATTTTTTATAATGGAAAAAGTGGTATGGTAACAGCTTTACGTGGATGAGAAACAAAGCAAATGTAGAACGACGTTTTGACCAAGAAGGCCTTCACATGGAACAATACATCATCTTGAAGTACCGTGCCTGCTGGCGGAGGTGATCATGTATCTCCACCACTGTCGATCTCGACAGTTATTTATCATTTCCGTTGTTGACCTTCTGCCAAGCCATTCTCTTAAGCTGTCTGGTATCTTTTCTCTTTGCTTCCCTCTATCTCTTCGTCTCCTGGTTTTTCCTGTTTTTCTAATATATTCAAGCTGTTCTCTTCTCATTACATGGCCAAAAAATGATGAATGTTTCTTCCTAATATTGGAAATTAGCCCTCTTTTTGCTTTCGCCTTTTTCAGAACGTTTTCATTACGCTTCTATGATGTCCATGGTATTCTCAGCACTTTTCTGTGAAAGCACATTTCTACATCCTCCAGTGATTTTCATATCTGAAACAATACACACAAATCTAAGTACATAGCGATAATATGCTCATCATCATAACTGAGTGCCGTCTCCGCATCGAAGGTTGGCTACCATGAATCGCCATTCCGCTCTGTTTCTTGCTTTGATGGTGCAGGTTGTCTTTGGTTGGATTGTCCATATTTTAATGTTACTCGTCCATGTTAGTCTTGGTCTGCCTCTATAGCGTTGTATTTTCTCTTCCAACATTACTTTTATTAGGCGGATGTGTCTTTGATAAAGCGCTCCCACCCCCGCCCCAAATTTCATTTGTCTTGTTTATTTAATTGTGTTTAGGAGTTCTCATTTCATTTTTAGTTGTAAGATTCCGTCGTTTTTTTTTTCTTTTCTTTCCACCCATTCTTATTCTTCTATAAATCCACATTTCAAAGGCTTCAATTTTCTGTTCTGTTCTCATATCTGATGTGCATGTTTCTGCAACATACAGGAATGTTGAGAAGATATAACATTTTGCTATTCTAGTCCTGGTTTTATTTGTTTTGATTTTAGTATATTTTTCATGGCATTAAAATCACTTTTTGCCATTCCTATTCTTTTGTTTATTTCAGTTGTACATTTTTCACCACTGGTTATAATATGTCCAAATTAGTTGTAGTTCTGAACTGTCTCCAGGTCTATTCCTTCAATTTTGATATCCACTTGTGGGTTTTGAGTATTTTGGAGACAAATAATAATAAATAAATTTTATTATATAGGGAAACTTCCGAGGCGATAATAGGGAATCATAGAAGGAAAAGGTATGTGTTAGCACTCGGAAAAAATGACAAATAAACAAAAACAGAAAAAACAAAGAACAATATATGGACCGAAGCAGGATAGTAGTCTAGCATATTATAGTCTAGCATATTATAGTCTAGCATATTATAGTCTAGCATATTATAGTCTAGCATATTATAGTCTAGCATATTATAGTCTAGCATATTATAACCAAGTAGTTAGATTTCTGTGTATATCTTTATATAGCTTTGTGTTGTTATTTATTGATCCAGCTGAAGTCCTTCTTGGCCGACACGTCGTTCTAATTCTGTTTTGTTTCTCACCTACGTAAAACTGTTATTAGAGCACTTTTTAATAAATTACTATTATCTTCAGCTTTACAGCACCTCCCCATTTCTATGCATCTTCTTGATGTATTTACCCCTTATATGTGATTGTTTCCGTCTTACTTTAAATGCCATTAATCCTGTCCATCCATAATCATATATATTTATATGCTCGACAGTTGCATCGCAAAACAATTATCGTGTGGAGAGCTAAGGGCAGACCGACAATGAAAAATAAGGGCAACTGCAGGGATTTTCTGAGTGAATTCTTGATGAACTAAAGGGATTGGAAAGATATGATGACAGACCACAGCAAATGAAGAACAAAAGTAAGAATCGGCGCAACAACATGCAAGAAAGTGACGATGTTCAAATCAGAAGACAAAGAGAGATAGGAGATAAGACCAGCACAGCTTTTTCACTCTGCGGTCAATCAAATATCGGCATGAGAGATGCGGTTTAGTCAAACATCTTCCAGTGTAAATGATTAATGAGTTACCAAACTACAAATAAATTATAATTGAAGCTAATGTAAAGGTAAAGTGCGAGACTTGAGTCGAAGTCTTAGCACTCGAGTTTTCATTCATATGTGCTCGGCCGCTTATCCATAAGTGTTCGAAGACTTCTGAATAGTGTCGCTTCAAGCATCGAAACCTACGATGCGAGGCGGCATTCCTCACCTTTCCAGAGTACTACGCTAGTTCCCATTTTTGACAGTGGCTGGGTCGACCACGGGAGTATTTTTTTTCTAACCATGTGCACAATTTACACAGCTTCCATCGGGATTCGAATACGGATTGTTCGAACGTCGGTAGCGCAGTCGGGTGGTTATCCCAACTAGGCTACCGAGGCCCCTAAAGGTAAAGTACGAGACTTGAATCGACGTCTCAGCACGCGTGTTTTCACCCAAACTTGCTCGGCTGCCTATCCAGAATGGTTCGAAGACTTCTGGACAGTGTCGCTTCAAGCATCGAAACTCTCGATGCGGCATTCCTCACCTTCCCAGAGTAATACCTTGATACCCATTTCTGCCAGTGGCTGGGTCGACAGCTGGAGTAATTTTTTTTTCCAACCACGAGTACAATTCACACTACTTCAAGTGGGAATTAAACACGGGGACTGTCAGAAGACAAAGAGAGATAGGAGATAAGACCAATACACTCTATTTACTCTGCGGTTGATCTCTCGAGCATATATCGGCATGAGATAGACAGTTTAGTAAAACATCCCTTTATCTCTGTCTAAATGGTTAATATGTTTCCGAACTACAAATACAAAAATAAAACGTACCCCCGTCACGCCAAATGGCGTACAGGGAATATGGTGTTAATGACCATAAATTTTACAGACTTTCGGCACATGATTTTTGGGGTAATGTGGTCGGTATTACGCCCGTGCCCCTTTACTTTCCCAGAAAAAAATCCGGTACCCATTGAAGGCTGGGTGAACCTAGAAGTCGTCGATTGGGAGCGAACCCTACATCTTGTCCTTTGTAGTCCATTTCACTAACCACTGAGCTATTGCGGCTACCTAAATTATAATTACTTGTTAACAATCTCTGTCAAGACAACAAAAACATATATATATATTTATACGCGTGTGTTTATTCCCTCGCATCTTCTATAATTCTTCTAGCTCCTTCCATAACCTAGCACCGGGCACATTTTTGTTATTCTATAACGAGCTGATTAGACGTAATTAGGTGCTCAAATTCTCGTGACCCGCATGAAAACACGAGCTCTCCTGCGAGTTCGCTAATCCGGCCACATATTTGAGTTGCGCTCAGTAAAATAGGCAAATAACAAAATACGTTAAATGATAGTGGGAAGACCAGATCAGAATTCAGAAATGTGTTAATTAAGCTCTGCCAGCTCGGCATTTCTTTTCAAATAACCACAGACGCTATAAAATAAATGATTGCAGCTATGTTTGTTTCATCATCATCATCGAGTGCAGTCACCGCAACGAAGGTTGGCTACCATGGAGCGCCATTCTGCTCTGTCTTTGCTTTGATGGCGCAGGTTGTCATAGGTTGATTTGACTATCTTTCGATGTTACTCGTCCATGTTAGTCTTGGTCTGCCATGTTTGTTTAACCAATAAAATAGAAGTTAAAATAGTAGAAGAATAGAAGTAAATAATAATAATCATCATCATGTGCCATACCGGTTGGCGTAGGTGATCATGTCCTTCCACAATCTTCTATCTACAGTGCATCGTATCAGTTCTGTTGTTGACTGTTTTCCATGTCATGAAACCAAGCTATCCAGTATTTTCTCTCTTTGTCGCCCACGATCTCTTTTTCCTTTTATTTTGCCAGTTGTAACCAAGTATTCCAACTTTCCTCTTCTCATGATGTGCCCGAAAAATGTTGATTGCTTCTTTCTGATGTTTTTTATGAGCTCCATTTTTGTGTTGGCCTCTTTGAGAATTTCCTCATTGGTCTTTTTAGCTGTCCAGGGAACTTTCAACATTCTTCTGAGAAATCCCATCTCTGTGGCCTCCAATCGCCTTTTCATTTGTTTGTCCACTGTCCATGATTCGCTTCCATAGGTCAGAATTGGTTCTATATAGCACCGATGAATTCTCTTTCTCATTTTTATTGACATACATTTGTTGCTTAAGATATTTTTCGTTTTCTGAAATGCTATTTTGGCCTGAGCTATTCTGCTTTTTATTTCTGTGGTGCATCTCCCATCTGATGTTATTATTGTGCCCAAGTCAATAATAGAAGAATAAAATAGAAAGCGCGCAGCGGTTGTTGATTTAAATGCTTTTATTGTGTGCAAATTGTCTTTCTGTGTTGTGCTTCTTGGTTGAGAACGGTGATTTATTCCAGTTTACAATTTAACAAGTTAAACCTAATATGGATTGATGCTTTGAATGCAATCCTCTAAACATTCTTTATGTCACGTATTTTCCAATAAAACAAAACAAAAAACCCACAAAAAACAGTTTGTAGAGTTTGCGTTGTAATTGTCAACCCCTTTCTTGACACACCGAGACAACCCCTTTCTTGACACACCGAGACAACCCTTTTCTTGACACACCGAGACAACCCCTTTCTTGACACACCGAGACATTCCCTTTCTTGACACACCGAGACAACCCTTTAATGACAAACCGAGACAACCCCTTTCTTGACACACCGAGACATCACCTTTCTTGACACACCGAGACATCCCTTTCTTGACACACCGAGACATCCCCTTTCTTGACACACCGAGACATCCCCTTTCTTGACACACTGAGACATCCCTTTCTTGACACACCGAGACATCCCCTTTCTTGACACACCGAGACAACCCTTTTCTTGACAAACCGAGACAACCCCTTTCTTGACACACCGAGACAACCCCTTTCTTGACACAGCGAGACATCACCTTTCTTGACACACCGAGACATCCCTTTCTTGACACACCGAGACATCCCCTTTCTTGACACACCGAGACAACCCTTTCTTGACACACCGAGACATCCCCTTTCTTGACACACCGAGACATCCCCTTTCTTGACACACCGAGACATCCCCTTTCTTGACACACCGAGACATCCCCTTTCTTGACACACCGAGACAACCCTTTTAATGACAAACCGAGACAACCCCTTTCTTGACACACCGAGACATCACCTTTCTTGACACACCGAGACATCCCCTTTCTTGACACACCGAGACATCCCCTTTCTTGACACACCGAGACATCCCCTTTCTTGACACACCGAGACATCCCCTTTCTTGACACACCGAGACAACCCTTTTCTTGACACACCGAGACAACCCCTTTCTTGACACACCGAGACAACCCCTTTCTTGACACACCGAGACATCACCTTTCTTGACACAACGAGACAACCCCTTTCTTGACACACCGAGACATCCCCTTTCTTGACACACCGAGACAACCCCTTTCTTGACACACCGAGACATCCCCTTTCTTGACACACCGAGACAACCCCTTTCATGACACACCGAGACATCCCCTTTCTTGACACACCGAGACAACCCCTTTCATGACACACCGAGACAACCCCTTTCATGACACACGGAGACATCCCCTTTCTTGACACACCGAGACAACCCCTTTCTTGACACTGAGACATCCCCTTTCTTGACACACTGAGACAACCCCTTTCTTGACACACCGAGACAACCCCTTTCATGACACACCGAGACAACCCCTTTCTTGACACACCGAGACAACCCTTTTCTTGACAAACCGAGACAACCCCTTTCTTGACACACCGAGACATCCCTTTCTTGACACACCGAGACAACCCCTTTCATGACACACCGAGACAACCCCTTTCTTGACACACCGAGACATCCCCTTTCTTGACACACCGAGACATCCCCTTTCTTGACACACCGAGACATCCCTTTTCTTGACACACCGAGACATCCCCTTTCTTGACACACCGAGACATCCCCTTTCTTGACACACCGAGACATCCCCTTCTTGACACACCGAGACAACCCCTTTCTTGACACACCGAGACATCCCCTTTCATGACACACCGAGACAACCCCTTTCTTGACACACCGAGACATCCCCTTTCATGACACACCGAGACATCCCCTTCTTGACACACCGAGACATCCCCTTTCTTGACACACCGAGACATCCCCTTTCTTGACACACCGAGACAACCCCTTTCTTGACACACCGAGACATCCCCTTTCTTGACACACCGAGACAACCCCTTTCTTGACACACCGAGACATCCCCTTTCTTGACACACCGAGACAACCCCTTTCATGACACACCGAGATATGTGAAAAGGCCGTAACGGTAGAATTGATAGTTTCAAGATGTACATTATTCTCATCCTTATAGTTAAGATAGTGTTTTCAGCTGAAGTGTAGTCAGCACTATTGCTGTTTATGACGACTGTGTACTGTTAAAGTTGTGCGCACGTTACTACAAACGTAACAAACTTATCCTACCGCAGTCAGAACTACTACTGTTAGTAGATTGTGACTTTCAAATTGTTCGACTGCGGCTTTCAAAATTTCAAATTGTGACTCTTTCAAGTTTTTTTCCGTTCGCCAACCTCTGACGAAGTCCCTAGAGACTAGGAACTGAATTTTGCGTGTTAATCCAAGTTTCCATTGCAGCCGTGTGCATAGGGGTCCCTCGCTGCACAGGCAAGTAACTCCGATTTCGGAAGTACTCATATTTTATCCGTCGAGTAATTGACGTTTCAATCTGGGCCTCGCTGCTGAGACCAGGGGTGGTTGCCGCAGAGAGAAATTATAAATACAAATCCCAACTGGTGTAGCCGGGATTTGAACCCACAACCTTTCCAGTTTTGGAGATAACCCGCAAATGACTCCAGAATCGCAGGTAAGTCTTTTCAATGTTTTCTTTATTCATTTCTTATTGTTTCTTGCTTCTTTGAAAGGTTTACCGAATTGTATCTTTCCATCCCATAAAAAAGTGTACAGGTAATTATCTAGTTTAATGACATAAATGAAAGTGTTTTCTCCTTACTTGGCGTCACAATAAAACTACAGTGAATCTCAAAAATTAACAATTATTTCTTTGTGTATCAATTTTCATCCCTGACGCATTTAATTTAATTTATGGCGTAAGGATTGGGATTTGTAAGCAAGACTTTACCCTCACGTTGTTTCTCTTTTCTATAAAAGTAGGGGTCGTCTAATGACACACTGAGAACCATCAAATAAAGTGCAATGTTACCCAAGGGGATGTTACTCCTCCGATATGAAATAATTCATGAACCAAAACTAGAATTTTACCATGAATTATAATATACCAAGCCTGTGAAGCTCTCGAGCATTTGCCTTTTGTATTATTGTTCTAGACGCCCGAAACGTGAGAATTTAAAATAACATCCAGCTTAGCTCTCAGTCGCTAATAAAATATGTATTGCGAGACTGTCATATCCTAAAAGTTTACTGAGGCGCTTTCCGGACCATTTCGGTTGAAAAGAGAGAGCTCCCAAGTCTCATGATAAGAAACAAAAACGACAATCTTTATCGTAGGATGTGACTGTAAAAACTAAGTACACGTTTGTTTTCTTTCAAGAAAAAATCTAGATGGTTGTACAGATTAATTCAATAGCTGGGCATAATAAAAGGGCATCATTTTATAATAATCACAAAAATCTATATTGCTGTTACGTATCTTCCACATAAAAAAACGTATAATAAAAACGTAAAACACGTTATATACACATAAGATATATGCATACGAAATCTTCCGGTGTCATGGCGACTACGTGTTGTCGTTTTTATAATTCGGCTCTTGCTGAGATATTTAAATGATTTACGCGACAGTCTAGTTGTGAATTTATGTGTTGCTATTCTTCACTTGGTGTAATGTTTTACTTCTGACTGGAGGATGGACTGCGAACTTTATCGATATTTAAGTGGATTTATTCTTTCTTTGTGTCGTGTGTTCGCGGATCGATAGGCAAGCACATGGTTCGACAACAAAGTCGGCGGCGGTAATCGGGTGTGTTCAACCCGTATGTGAAAAGCCTGCGACGGCGGATGGGGCGGAAGAATTAATTGAAATAAGCAACGGCCCAGAAAGCGAAAACAGCAAAGTGTGTGGTACACATGAGGCATTTTCAGAACACGAAAGGCGAAAATGGCAGACCACCGTGAAAGAGATTGGAGCCTTATCATGTAACAATCCAAAGAAAGCCATGGAGAGAAATTCTAACTACTGTATTAAAAACGAATTAAAATTAGCTACATGGAATGTTAGGACCTTATACCAACAAGGAAAACTAGAAAATCTAATAGTAGAAGCAGCGCGATTAAACATAGATATCTTAGGAATCTCGGAAACAAGATGGAAGGAAAGTGGATACATACAAGATGATGAATATACATTTATATATTCAGGAAACACAAAAGAACATCAAAGAGGAGTAGGCATTCTAATAAAATGAGAACTACAAAAATATATAAATACTCAATTGACATATAATGATAGGAATATACTAATAAAAATGAAGGCAAAGCCATTCGACATAGCAATAATACAGACATACGCACCTACTCAAGACTATACAGACGAACAAATAGAGGCATACTATGAAGATCTAAACACAGTTATGAAACAAGTGAAATCATCAGACATCTTGATTATAATGGGTGATATGAACGCTAAAATAGGAAAAGGTAAATATAAGACCATAATATGAAATCATGGTCTAGGAAAATGAAATAACAGAGGAGAAAGATTAATACAATTTTGCGAAGAAAACAGGCTGATAATATGCAACACCTTCTTTGAGCAAGAGAAAAGGAAATAATACACATGGAAAAGCCCTGGAGACAAGAAGAGAAATCAAATAGATTACATAATGATAAAAGACAGATTCCGGAACAGCGTCAAGAAAGCCAAAACCTACCCAGGAGCAGATATAAATTCAGACCACAATCCTGTAATGATAAAAATGAAAATCATTTTTGAAAACAAACAAAAAAACTAATGCAGCAACACCAATAGATATAACAGCGTTAAATCAAAAAGATATACAAGAAACTTATACTGTACAAGTAAAGAAAACATATCAGAATCTACTAGAAGAGGGGATTGAACAGTACAGAAGAGAAAATCCTGAGGAAAAAGTCACAACAAAATGGCAATGCATAAAAAACAGCATGCAAGAATCCTGTAACACCTTGCCCAAAAAGGAAAGTAACAAAAATAAAAAATGGATAACAGACAAAATATTAGAAAAAATGGAAGAAAGAAGACAAGCGAAAAACAATGCCAGATACAAGGATATAGACAATGAAATACGGAGAATGTGCAAAAAGGCAAAAGAAGACTGGCTCAACCAAAGATGTCTAGAAAACGAAACTATGGAAAGTAAACAAAACCTAAGAGAGATGCACACAGAAATAAAGAGAATGACGAATATTGACAAACAAGCTACAGGAATCGGATGTATTGCAAACAAAGAGGGAAGAATGCTATCAGACAACAAAGATATAATAGATAGATGGCAAGAATATATAACAGAACTATTTCATGATGAAAGGGACAAAAAGCCAGACATAAAATGTACATACAACTATAAAATCCTGAAATCCGAAGTAGAAAAAGCCATAAAAACAATGAAAAAGGGAAAAGCAGCAGGGCCTGACAATATACAGATAGAGATGATACAGGCTCTAGAAGAGTTTGGCGTCGAAGTGATCACAGACATATGCAATGACATATACCATACAGGATACATACCAAACGATCTAAAAACATCAACGTTCATTGCATTGCCTAAAAAGAATGGTGTAGTTGAATGCAGTGACTTCAGAACAATAAGCCTAATGAGCCAGGTAACAAAAATTTTACTAAAAGTTATACAGGGAAGGATTCAGAATAAAATCAATACTGAATTAGAGGAGCAACAATTTGGATTCAAGAAAAACAGTGGGACAAAAGAAGCCATATTCAGCATGAGAACATTGATTGAAAAGTACACAGAAGTAAACAAACCAATATATGCCTGCTTCATAGACTACACCAAAGCTTTCGATAGAATACACCATAACTAACTTATAGACTGCAAAAAGGATATACATCTAGACGACGCAGACATACGACTAATATGTAATTTGTACTGGGAGCAAACAGCAATAATAAGATATAACAAGGAGAACTCTACACCCATGGACATAACAAGAGGAGTAAGACAAGGATGCATCCTATCACCAAGCTTGTTCAATCTATACACTGAGCAAATCTTTAAAAAACATCTCAGAAATACCAGGTCTAAACATTAATGGAAAGATAATCAATAACCTGAGATATGCTGATGATACTGTCCTACTAGCAGAAAATCCTAAAGACCTACAACAATTGCTTAATGTGATAAACACAACAAGCAAAAAATATGGACTAGAAATGAATATCAAAAAGACTAAAACTATGATCATAAACAAAGAAAATTCTCAAGACCTACAATTAAATATCACAGTTGAGGGAATACATCTGGAGACAGTCCAGAGTTACAACTACCTAGGACATACTATAACCAATGATGGAAAATGCAAAACTGAAATAAACAAAAGAATAGGTATGGCAAAAAGTAATTTTAATGCCACGAAAAATATACTAACAACAAAACAAATATCAGCAGGGCTGAAACTAAGAATGGCAAAATGTTACATCTTCTCAATATTCCTGTATGGTGCAGAAACATGGACATTAGACAAGAAAACAGAACAGAAAATCGAAGCCTTTGAAATGTGGATTTATAGAAGTATAGGTAGAATTAGATGGAAACAAAAGATAACAAACGATGAACTTTTAAAACAACTGAAAATAAAAAGAGAACTGCTGAACACAATTAAGACAAGACAAATGAAATTTTTGGGGCATGTTAAAAGACACAACAGCCTACTAAAAGTAATAATGGAAGGAAAAATACAAGGCAAAAGAGGCAGAGGCAGACCAAGACTAACATGGACGAGTAACATCAAAAGATGGACAAGTCAATCTATGTCAGCCTGCACCATCAAAGCAAGAAACAGAGTAGAATGGCGATCCATGGTAGCCAACCATCGTTGCGGAGAGGGCACACGATCATCATGATTTATATGCATACTCAAGAATGTAAGATTTGTATGAATGATTATAGTTTTGACACCAAAACATGAGGTGCAGCCAGAATCTCGGACTGTTCCATCTTTGTAGTATGTATTTTGTAACAAAGAATAATATGTGTTTGTATCTTGTAACAAAGAATAGTATGTGTTTGTGTCTTGTAACAAAGAATAATATGTGTTTGTGTCTTGTAACAAAGAATAATATGTGTTTGTGTCTTGTAACAAAGAATAATATGTGTTTCTGTCTTGTAACAAAGCATATTATGTGTTTGTGTCTTGTAACAAAGTATAATATGTGTTTGTGTCTTGTAACAAAGAATAATATGTGTTTGTATCTTGTAACAAAGTATAATATGTGTTTGTGTCTTGTAACAAAGAATAATATGTGTTTGTATCTGGTAAAGAATAATATGTGTTTGTATCTGGTAAAGAATAATATGTGTTTGTATCTTGTAAAGAATAAAATGTGTTTGTTTCTTATAAACAATTATATGTGTTTGTTTCTTGTAAAAAATAATATGTGTTTGTGTCTTATAACAAAAAATAATATGTGTTTGTATCTTGTAACAAAGAATAATATGTGTTTGTACCTTGTAACAAAGAATAATATGTGTTTGTATCTTGTAACAAAGAATAATATGTGTATGTATCTTGTAACAAACAATAATATCTGTTTGTTTCTTGTGAAGAATAATATGTGTTTGTATCTTGTAAAGAAAAATAGCTGTTTGTATCTTGTATAGAATAAAATGTGTTTGTATCGTGTAAACAATAATATGTGTTTGTATCTTGTAAAGAATAATATGTGTTTGTGTCTTATGAAAAAGAATAATATGTGTTTGTGTCTTTTAACAAAGAATAATATGTGTTTATATCTTGTAACAAAGAATTATATGTGTTGTATCTTGTAACAAAGAATAATATGTGCTTGTAAATTGTAACAAAGAATAATATGCGTTTGTATCTTGTAACATAGAATAATATGTGTTTGTGTCTTGTAACAAAGAATAATATGTGTATGTATCTTGTAAAGAATAATATGTGTTTGTATCTTGTAACAAAGAATAATATGTGTTTGTATCTTGTAAATAATAATATGTGTTGTTATCATGTAAAAAATAATATGTGTTTGTATTTGGTAATTAATATTATGTGTTTTATCTTGTAAAGAATAATATGTGTTTGTATTTTGTAAAGAATAATATGTGTTTGTATCTATTAAAGAATAATATGTGTTTGTATCTTGTAACAAAGAATAATATGTGTTTGTATCTTGTAACAAAGAATAATATGTGCTTGTAAATTGTAACAAAGAATAATATGTGTTTGTATCTTGTAACAAAGAATAATATGTGTTTGTATCTTGTAAAGAATAATATGCAGGATACGTTTTTTACTTTAGGGGTTTGCCTTGTGGGGAAGGTGTTTTGTGGAGAGTGTATTTTCTGAGAGAATGAAGATATTCTCAATATTTGTCTATTTTAATGTTTGTTGTGGGTTATCTGGGAGAATGTTGTGTCTGTTTAGAGACAACGTTTTTAAGGGAGAATATTTGGTTGTGTTAGAGACAAAGTTGTATGGGAGAATGTTTATATTTCTGTGTTAGAGACAAAGTTGTATGGGAGAATGTGCATATTTCTGTGTTAGAGACAAAGTTGTATGGGAGAATGTTTATATTTATGTGTTAGAGACAAAGTTGTATGGGAGAATGTTTATATTTATGTGTTAGAGACAAAGTTGTATGGGAGAATGTTTATATTTCTGTGTTAGAGACAAAGTTGTATGGGAGAATGTTTATTTCTGTGTTAGAGACAAAGTTGTATGCGAGAATGTTTATTATATTTCTGTGTTAGAGACAAAGTTGTATGGGAGAATGTTTGTTTCTGTGTTAGAGACAAAGTTATATGGGAGAATGTTTGTTTCTGTGTTAGAGACAAAGTTATATGGGAGAATGTTTGTTTCTGTGTTAGAGACAAAGTTGTATGGGAGAATGTTTGTTTCTGTGTTAGAGACAAAGTTATATGGGAGAATGTTTATATTTCTGTGTTAGAGACAAAGTTGTATGGGAGAATGTTTGTTTCTGTGTTAGAGACAAAGTTATATGGGAGAATGTTTGTTTCTGTGTTAGAGACAAAGTTATATGGGAGAATGTTTGTTTCTGTGTTAGAGACAAAGTTATATGGGAGAATGTTTGTTTCTGTGTTAGAGACAAAGTTATATGGGAGAATGTTTGTTTCTGTGTTAGAGACAAAGTTATATGGGAGAGAATGTTTGTTTCTGTGTTAGAGACAAAGTTATATGGGAGAATGTTTGTTTCTGTGTTAGAGACAAAGTTATATGGGAGAATGTTTGTTTCTGTGTTAGAGACAAAGTTATATGGGAGAATGTTTGTTTCTGTGTTAGAGACAAAGTTATATGGGAGAATGGTGTGTCTGTGTTAGAGACAAAGTTATATGGGAGAGAATGTTTGTTTCTGTGTTAGAGACAAAGTTATATGGGAGAGAATGTTTGTTTCTGTGTTAGAGACAAAGTTATATGGGAGAATGGTGTGTCTGTGTTAGAGACAAATGTGTATGGGAGAATGTTGTGTCTGTGTTAGAGACAAAGTTATATGGCAGAATGGTGTGTCTGTGTTAGAGACAAAGTTATATGGGAGAATGTTGTATCTGTGTTATAGACAAAGTTATATGGAAGAATGTTTGTTTCTGTGTTAGAGACAAATGTGTATGGGAGAACTTTGTCTCTAACACAGAAAGAAAAAATGTTATATGGATGAATTTTGTTATTTATATGAGGTCTAGTGACTAGGTTCTACGGGTGACTAGGTTCTACGGATGACTAGTTTCTACGGGTGACTAGGTTCTACGGGTGACTAGGTTCTACGGGTGACTATGTTCTACGGGTGACTAGGTTCTACGGGTGACTAGGTTCTACGGGTGACTAGGTTCTACGGGTGACTAGGTTCTACGGGTGACCTATTTTCCTCCTTGCCTTGAAACTAGTCACATTGGGCATGTTTGTCTAAATCGAAACTGGTGGACTGAAGCTATATGGCAAAACGTATTTCATTCATGAGCAATTATATAAGGAATTTATTTCAGGAATTGTACCATTTGTGTTCAAGCTGTGCTTTCATAAAAGAAGTACTCGTTTATAGGTGAAGGTGAAAATGGGATAAATGTGTTATCATTTAAGAAAATTGAGTTTCTAGTGCGGAATTATGTGTTTCTGCGGAAATTGAGTTTACATTAGAGAATTTGATTCTTAAAGTGGAATTTGATTTTTAATGGGAAAATTTATTTACTTCATCTTCTGTGATTTCTCTGAGCATAAACCAGGTATCCCTTACCGACCTGCTGAGTGAGTCGTAAGTTAGGGGCTTAACTTAAAAACAGATGTTGGGAGTTTTGCCCGACTGGTGTTTCCCCAAGGGTTTGATCGCTAAGATTTCACATGCGCTCTTTTACGTTATGAAAGAGAGAAAAGCTAGGAATAGCCCCGCCATTGAATATATAAAGAAACAACAGATATAATGGAGTGGCCACGTGATAAGGCAGAGTAATCAAAATACAACACAACGAGCCCTCAGAAAACGTTGCAAGAATACCAGGCCCAAGGGTCGACCATGGAAAAGATGGGTCGATGGAATATTAGAAATAGGAAACGTAACAGCAGCAGAGGCGAAAAGAAGAGCAAAAGACAGTAAATTATAGCTCCCCTCGACGCTGAAAGGCAAATGATGAATGAAAGTAGAAGAAGAGGAAGAATTTCGTTACTTGATGTGAAGGCATTAGCTTAATGTGAAGGCATTTACTTGATGTGAAGCATTTACTTGATGTGAAGCATTTACTTGATGTTTACTTGATGTTAAGGCATTTACTTGATATGAAGGTATTTACTTGACGTGAAGGTATTTACTTTATGTGAAGCATTTACTTGATGTGAATGTATTTACTTGACGTGAAGGCATTTACTTGACGTTAAGGTATTTGCTTGACGTGAAGGTATTTACTTGACGCGAAGGTATTTGCTTGACGTGAAGGCATTTACTTGACGTGAAGGTATTTACTTTATGTGAAGCGTTTACTTGATGTGAAGGTATTTACTTGATGTGAAGGCATTTACTTGATGTGAAGGCATTTACTTGATGTGAAGGCATTGATTTTCTTTGTGAAATTCTGCGGTTTTATAACGCGATTCGGGGCATGAATTATGTTATATGGACCATAATAATGATTCCTCTCACATGTTGATGTTTGTAGGAATCGTGATGTTGATGTTTGTATGATTTTTCAATCACCAGTAGCATATTTTATAAGTGGTATGACCAGTACTAAGCCAGGCCGAACATCATTTTACTACAATTATAACTATAAACGAGCCGCGATGGCACAGCAGTTAGTGAACTCGACTACAATGGACAAGAGTCGAATTCGATTCTGATCGACGGCTTCCAGGTTTAGCCAGCCTTAAATGGGTACTGGATTTATTTTCTCTGAAAGTAAAGCCAGTTGGTCGTAATACCGAGGACATTATACCAAATACCATGAGCTGAAGATTTGTAAAAACTAAGGTGAATAAAACCATATTCCCTATACGCAACGTGGCGTGACGGGGCTATAAAGACATATTATGGTTAAGAACGCGGAGATATGTAACTATAACATGGAGATGTGTAACTATAACATGGAGATGTGTAACTATAACATGGAGGTGTGTAACTATAACATGGAGATGTGTAACTATAACATCAAGATGTGTAACTATAACATGGGGATGTGTAACTATAACATGGAGATGTGTAACTATAACATGGAGATGTGTAACTATAACATGGAGATGTGTATTTATATTTACTTTACTTCTACCTATGAACGGAATGGGCAGAAAGTTACTAGCTTCGGATGCTTTCGCGTTGATATAAATGATGAAGAGCATTATGCAATGAACATCAAGAACATTATACAATGAACATCAAGAACATTATACAATGAACATCAAGAACATTATACAATGAACATCAAGAACATTATACAATGAACATCAAGAACATTATACAATGAACATCAAGAACATTATACAATGAACATCAAGAACATTATACAATGAACATCAAGAACATTATACATTGAACATCAAGAACATTATACATTGAACATCAAGAACATTATACAATGAACATCAAGAACATTATGCAATGAACATCAAGAACATTATGCAATGAACATCAAGAACATTATACAATGAACATCAAGAACATTATACAATGAACATCAAGAACACTATGCAATGAACATCAAGAACATTATACAATGAACATCAAGAACATTATACAATGAGCATCAAGAACATTATGCAATGAACATCAAGAACATTATACATTGAACATCAAGAACATTATAATGTAATGTGCGACAAAGAACGTTCTTAGAATATTGTGGCAAAGGAAAAAAAACCTGCAATGTTATTAATGAGAGACGAAAACACACCAGGCACGCACTCCAACTGGGAACTTCGACATGATCTGTTTGAGGCAAACCCCCAAGTTAAGATGAAAGGGAACAGCCAAGCACAACCTAACTAAGTCCACGGAGACAGGGTGGGATGACATGATGCACTCAGCGTTGAAATAAAATGATCAAAGATGAGACTATTTCGCCGAGTGCATTCAATACGTAATTTAGCGTA
Organism: Megaustenia siamemsis; assembly: GCA_032433765.1. Taxonomy (NCBI): domain Eukaryota; kingdom Metazoa; phylum Mollusca; class Gastropoda; order Stylommatophora; family Ariophantidae; genus Megaustenia; species Megaustenia siamemsis. Next base: position 193,894,453 of record JAVIAB010000092.1, read on the forward strand.
ACGGCCACCGATCGTTCTGTCAGTTCTCGGCAGAACAGGCAAATGGGTAGGAAAACACTAGCTACACTTAAACAGCATGTCTGAGCAAAAAGAAAAAAGAAAAAAGAAAACTATTGGAATAATAATAGCAGCATAAAGGCTTTGAGACATTCTGGTTAAGAACATGGGGATATGTAACTACAACATGGAGGTGTGTAACTATAACATGGAGATGTGTGACTATAACATGGAGATGTGTTACTATAACTTGGAGGTGTGTAACTATAACATGGAGGTGTGTAACAATAAAATGGAGATGTGTAACTATAACATGGAGATGTGTAACTATAACATGGAGATGTGTAATTATAACATGGAGATGTGGAACTACAACATGGAGGTGTGTAACTATAACATGGAGATGTGTAACTATAACATGGAGATGTGTAATTATAACATGGAGATGTGTAATTATAACATGGAGATGTGTAACTATAACATGGAGGTGTGTAACTATAACTTGGAGGTGTGTAACTATAACATGGAGGTGTGTAACTATAACATGGAGATGTGTAAATATAACATGGAGATGTGTAACTATAACATGGAGATGTGTAACTATAACATGAAGATGTGTAACTATAACATGGAGATGTGTAACTATAACTTGGAGGTGTGTAACTATAACATGGAGGTGTGTAACTATAACATGGAGATGTGTAACTATAACATGGAAATGTGTAACTATAACATGAAGGTGTGTAACTATAACATGGAGATGTGGAACTATAACATGGAGATGTGGAACTACAACATGGAGGTGTGTAACTATAAAATGGAGATGTGTAACTATAACATGGAGATGTGTAACTATAACATTGAGATATGTGACTATAACATAGAGATGTGTAACTATAACATGGAGATGTGTGACTATAACATGGAGATGTGTAACTATAACATGGAAATGTGTAACTATAACATGGAGGTGCGTGACTATAACATGGAGGTTTGTGACTATAACATGGAGATGTGTGACTATAACATGGAGGTGTGTGACTATAACATGGAGGTTTGTGACTATAACATGGAGATGTGTAACTATAACATGGAGGTGTGTGACTATAACATGGAGGTTTGTGACTATAACATGGAGATGTGTGACTATAACATGGAGATGTGTGACTATAACATGGAGATGTGTGACTATAACATGGAGATGCGTGACTATAACATGGAGATGTGTGACTATAACATGGAGATGTGCGACTATAACATGGAGATGTGTGACTATAACATGGAGATGTGTGACTATAACATGGAAATGTGTGACTATAACATGGAGATGTGTAACTATAACATGGAGATGTGTGACTGATGTGGGTACCATATTTTTTTTTCGGGGAAATTACGCACGGGCGTAATTGACTGACCACATTACCCCAAAAATCATGCGCCAAAGGTCTGTAAAATCTAAGGTCACTAACACCATATTCCATATAAGCCACTTGGCCTGACGGGGCGGGACATGCCCAGACAATGACAGTTGTCAGCACGGGGTTTTCGGACCCCAGTGTCAGTACTTGGATTTTATTTGCAGGTATGCCCAAAAGTCTGAACCTACTTTCCTGTTTGATGGCAGCGACACCTCATGTGGTCCGGATACGGATTCTGCATCGGTTGGGGCAACTCTCAATCGGTCTTTGCCGTGCTCCTGGTTTGGGATTTGTGCGGATGACTTAAAATATCCGGACAGTTTCACGGTAAAACTGAATGGTTCTGCCTCATGTAACAATGTATCAAGGTTTGTAGTTAGTCCGCACGAGATTGATGTCTTCTGCCCTGGGGCTGGTCTGATCAACAAATTACGGATTGAAAGGGCGATAGTTGCAAATATCTGCTCCAACTACATTGGCGGGGGTCGGAAACTGGCTCTCAAACAGAACACAAACCAGACCGATTTAATGCACAAAACATTTGATGCTTGTTATACAGGAGACGAATGTGGACCAGAGGCCGCAGTTAATAGCAAAACAAAGACCAATCTCTATGACAATGACTGCACACACACACAATTGAGAAGTGGAACCAATTCTGTTTACTGGTATCTGAACTTTGCAACGCACCAGAAGACTCACATCATTCGAATCTATCATCGACCTAGCACTATGATTCGGATAAAGAATGCCACTCTAAAGGCTTTCTCTGACAGTGGCGGAGTAGTGTTCCAGTATAATGATATATCCTACCCTAATTTATCTATGAACACTATTGTAGTCAAAACACAAACGTCAATGGCACACATTAAGATTGAGTTCTCACCGACCATTTCGCAGACCGACAGTACACTGACGGTATGTGAGGTGCAAACATTTACAGACACCTATTGTCTGGACGAGCATTCTTATCGTTTCGTGCAGTGTGTAGTGGGTGTAGTAAAGGCTGCAATGTCATCATCGGTACTTGTCACGGCTACTGTTCACATGGGATCTATGGACACGACTGTTCCGGGTCTTGTCTCAGTGTCTGTCCTTTATTTGAGGAAAAATCTGGAAAATGCCTACAATGTAAACATCTTGGCTATACCTGTAATGACACTTGTCCAGATGGTAATTTTGGGCTATAGTGCGAACAGATGTGTTCTGATGGCTGTGACATCATATGTACTCTCAAATGTCTGGACAACTGTTTCAACGACACCTGTCAACAGTCGATCGGGAATCTGTACATGCAAGAGAACGTTTTATGGGTCAGACTGCACTCTCAAATCTCCGGACAACTGTTTAACGAAACCTGTGATTCCCACGTTCAGAAGAGTCTGCCGACTACAACAAGCCCATGCATATGGACACTTTAATGTGTTTCTGTGCTAGACATGGTTCATTTTTTGGTGTTTTTTAGTGAAGCCATGGCTCATATCTTGCCGTGTTTCTGTCCTAGCCATGGCTTATATCTTAGCTTGTGTGTGCTGGCCATGGCTCATATCTTGGTGTGTGTCATGTTAGTCATATCTCATATCTCGGTGTGTCCGTGTTAATCATGTCTCATATCTTTATGTGTGTCTGTGTTTAGTCATATCTCATATCTTAGTGTGTACCAGTGTTAGTCATATGTCATATCTTTGTGTGTGCATGTCTGGGTTAGTGATATCTCAAATCTTTGTGTGCATGTTATTGTTAGTCATATCTCATATCTTTGTGTGTGCATGTCTGTGTTTGTCACATCTCATATCCTTGTGTGTGCATGGCTATGTTAGTCCCATCTCATATCTTTGTGTGTGCATATCTATGTTAGTCATTTCTCTTATCTTTGTGTGAATGTCTATGTTAGGCATGTGTCATATCTTTGTGTGTGCATGTCAATGTCAGTTATATCTCATATCTTTATGTGCATGTTTATGTTAGTCATGTGTCATATATCTTGATGTGTGTCAGTGTTAGTCATGCCTCGTATCGTTGTGTGCATGTCTGCATTAGTCACATCTCATATCTTTGTGTGTGCATGTATGTGTTAGTCACATCTCACATCTTTGTATGTGTATGTCTGTGTTAGTCACATCTCACATCTTTGTGTGTGCATCTCTGTGTTAGTCACCTCTAGTGACTCGGGCAGATGGTGCTCGTAAACCTGGGAGGGCCTACCATCTAAGGGCAGAATCCCCCTACAGAAAAGATCATCTGCTGCCTTGCAGGAAGATTGGGGACAATCAAAGGCTAGGGAAAGCAAACCCGAATAAAATGCTGGCTGAAATCGGATGCACTGGGCCACTGGCGCAGAACACAGTGCAACGTATTAACGGGTGTTCAGTCAGAGTGGATCTGACAGACTCTAATAATGATGTTCTGTCTGTGGGGGCGATCAACACACTTAGCCTGACAGCTGACTTCATATGAGAGTCTGGAATCCTTACTCTGATTGAGTCCTGAACGCAGAGAGAGAGAGACTTACTTTTATGTAACTTATGGACAGCAACTGTACACAAATCTATCTATCTATCTATCTATCTATCTATCTATCTATCTATCTATCTATCTATCTATCTATCTATCTATCTATCTATCTATCTATCTATCTATCTATCTATCTATCTATCTATCTATCTATCTATCTATCTATCTATCTATCTATCTATCCATCCATCCATCCATCCATCCATCCATCCATCCATCCATCCATCCATCCATCCATCCATCCATCCATCCATCCATCCATCCATCCATCCATCCATCCATCCATCCATCCATCCATCTATCTATCTATCTATCTGTCTGTCTGTCTGTCTGTCTGTCTGTCTGTCTGTCTGTCTGTCTGTCTGTCTGTCTGTCTGTCTGTCTGTCTGTCTGTCTGTCTGTCTGTCTGTCTATCTATCTATCTATCTATCTATCTATCTATTTATCTATCTATCTATCTACCTATCTATCTATCTATCTATCTATCTATTTATCTATCTATCTATCTATCTATCTATCTATCTATCTATCTATCTATCTATCTATCTATCTATCTATCTATCTATCTATCTATCTATCTGTCTGCCCGTTTGTCTGCTCGTCCGCCCGTCCGTCCGTCCATTCGCCTGCCTGCCGACCTTTCAAGCCGTTGTCAGCTCATAGGTCATAGACCCAGATAATCTTTCTCTTTTTCTAAATGTCCTTTCTAGCAGTCTCAGTCCTTGCAGAGATCTTTTATCAAATCTCGCCATTTGTCTCTGTTCTATGCAAGTATCTCGATCTCATTGAGGGAGCCGATGCCTGCTGCCTTTGCCTCTCCGATCATTGTTCTTCTTAGTGTTTCTCTAGATCGACACTTTTCCTCCTACCTGTTGTTTCACACATGAGGGCTTGCTTTTCTATTCGGTTATTATCACTCCTCATCACATGTCCAACATATGACCATCATCTTTTCTTGATTACTGAAGATATTAGTGGTTGATTGGCGATTTCTCCCATTTCCTCGTTTTTTTTTTAAATTCGTTCCACGCTATACCAAGTATTTTCATTTGACATTTATTATCAAATGTATTCAACTTTGTTTATATGTCTCTTATTGTTTTCCAGCTCTCGCGTGAATACGTAAAGGTTGATAATACGTTTGATTTGAATATGTAAATTATTAAGAGAGGCCAATTCACAACAACATCCAACGAGTTTTCAGTGTTTGAGTTAAGGAGTAAAAAAAAAAAGAGCTGTAGAAGAAGCAGAAGAAGAGAAAGGTAAGGAGCGCAATAAAATTAAGAAAAATACGAAAAGTAAGGAAACTGTATTCTTGGTTATTGTTGAACAGTTGTGTACTTTGTACTGTTGTTACCAGAATAATAGAGACAACAAAATCATAACTGCATTCTATTTTTTTTGTTAAGCCTAGTACACATCTTTCACAAAACTGTGCTTTCTGCATGTTAAGCTGTTCTTGAGTTTCTGATCTAATTTCTAGGACCCCCAGTGCCTGTCTTGGCGTCACACTTATCCCCTTTATGATGAAGGAACCCGATTTTCTCAGCTTGCATTTATCCGCTGTTGCCATTAATGTAATATTTGTGACTTTAAACGGCGCGTTTCAGGAAATTGGACAAATATGATTTTGATTGTAAATCCTAGAGAGTCTAATTTACGTTTCTTGTTCCTTTACACGATTTCCCTTCTGTGCTGGAGTCTGTGTGTAAATTATAATTTGGAGTCACGTAAAGAAAGTGTTCGGTAACAAAATAGAAAAAAAAAACCGAATGCCAGAACGCATACAGGAAGTATAACACTCCTCATGCAATAGCAGAAATAACTATGAAAGCAGGAAAAATTGCAGCTCCTGATGACGCACATATATAGATGACAGAATAAATAGAAGAATTTGGCATTGAAAGATCACAGGATGATTTGATATATATTCTTATTTATAATAGGAAATCTGTGAACATCAATATTTATTACTTTTGCCTAAGAGTTTCCGGAGCTTACAATGTAGTAATGTTATAATAAACTTGACGGGCCACATTCAAAATGTTTCACGTAAAGTTATGTTACGGAAGATCCTAAATGAATTCAATATGGAGGTGGATGAGCAGGAATTTGAATTAAGGCAACAAATACATGTGGACAAAAGAGGATATCTTCTATAGGAGAATGTTGAGAGAAAAATAAACACAAAACGAGAGCTAATTTATTCCTTCTCTCGGGTTTCCCATCTCACAAGGTCTTTGAGGCAGCAATGTTGGCTAAATCATCATTTTAAATTGTTTACCGATGTTTATTGAATGCTGAGGAATTCATAGTTTTCTGTTCTTTGAAGTTGTTCTCATATTTTCTCTTTTGTCGTTCACGTTTACATTGTCCTTCCGTCTTTCCTGCAATCATTTTGGAAACACCCTCACTAGCTGGAGATCTATCATTGAGATTTCACATTTTCTGTTATTTGTTGTTTGTTTTTTCTTAATTCAGTCGATACTCTTCCTGTTTTATTCAACGTTGCCTTTGAGAATATCTTTCTCAACTCCGGTCAGTTTTCTTGTTTTTCGCATCCAGTATTCATGTTTTATTCAGCATTCTTCTTGTTTCTTTCAGCATTCTTCTTGTTTCATTCAGCTTTCTTTTTGTTTCATTCAGCATTCTTCTTGTTTCATTCAACATTCTTATTGTTTCTTTCAGCATTCTTCTTGTTTCTTTCAGCCTTCTTCTTGTTTCATTCAGCTTTCTTCATGTTTCATTCAGCATTCTATTTGTTTCATTCAACATTCTTGTTGTTTCATTCAACATTCTTCTTGTTTCATTCAGCTTTCTTTTTGTTTCATTCAACATTCGTCTTGTTTCATTCAGCTTTCTATTTGTTTCATTTAACATTATTCTTGTTTCATTCAACATTCTTCTTGTTTCATTCAATATTCTTTTTGTTTCATTCAACATTCTTTTTGTTTCATTCAACATTCTTCTTGTGTCATTCAACATTCTTCTTGTGTCATTCAAAATTCTTCTTGTGTCATTCAACATTCTTCTTGTTTCATTCAACATTCTTTTTGTTTCATTCAACATTCTTCTCGTTTCATTCAACATTCTTCTTGTTTCATTCAACATTCTTCTTGTTTCATTCAACATTCTTCTTGTTTCATTAAACATTTTTCTTGTGTTATTCAACATTCTTCTTGTTTCATTCAACATTCTTCTCGTTTCATTCAACATTCTTCTTGTTTTATTCAGCATTCTTCTTGTTTCTTTCAACATTTTTCTTGTTTCATTCAACATTCTTCTCGTTTCATTCAACATTCTTCTCGTTTCATTCAACATTCTTCTTGTTTCATTCAACATTCTTCTTGTTTCATTCAACATTCTTCTCGTTATATTCAGCATTCTTCTTGTTTTATTCAGCATTCTTCTTGTTTCTTTCAACATTCATCTTGTTTCATTCAGAGTTCTTGTTTCTTTCAACATTCTTCTTGTTTCTTTCAGCATTCTTCTTGTTTCATTCAGAGTTCTTGTTTCATTCAGCATTCTTTTTGTTTCTTTCATAGTTCTTATTTCATTCAGCATTCTTTTTGTTTCATTCAGCATTTTTTGTTTCATTCAATATTTTATCTGCTTCCTTTAGTAATATTCTTGGCTCATTCGTTATTCTTCTTGTTTCATTCATTAATATTTCTGTATCCACCATTTCTCTGGTTTCATTCAAAATTCTCCATACTTCATATACTAATCTTCTTATTCCATTCTATTTTCTTGTTGTTTTTTTAAAAGTATTTTTCCTCAGAATTCTTTCTGCTATTTGTTTAAATATATAACATAATATTGCCTATCAGTAATCTTTTTTTTTTTTTTAAAATGTTTTCTTCTTGTTTGGTTCAATTCAGTATTCCTATAGTTTCATTCCATATTCTATTTTGTTTTAATTCTAGATACTATTTGTTTCACTCAATATTCATGTACATGCATGAATTAAAGTCCGTTGTCGTTACCATCAGTTAGCGTCTTTAGATCAGACCGGCGTTACTGAAGCCGTGTCATTCCCATATCCGATCAGCCGCACGTCCCAGAAACCATCGAAGTATTTGTCTACTGATTGTTTCCGTCCTGCATTGATTGAACGTGTTGCATTCTTTACCGTTCAGGACTTTTTTCGTGACGCCGAATTCAACTATATCTTGGCATGTGGGTTATCCTCCGCTTCATTGTCAGGAAGGTGGTCTATAAAAACCACCACAATGTAATTGATGTAACTCTTTAAGATCCCATGGGCACCATGAGACCCCTCCAACCTAAGGGCATTTTCATTGTCACGAACTCTCCTGTGTCTGCGGCAGTGTATCCAGGTTGTTTGTTAACATAAGACTCGTTAAGCAGATATACTCTCACTCTGTGATGCATATTCCTGTTAATCCTGGTCCGGATCTACTTGAACTCAAATATGCTTCCGGAGGCTAAGGCGCGTCTCCCAGCACCAGAGCTGGAAGTTGTCAGCGATCCACAGCTGATGGCTTGCGCCAGGATCGGTGAACCAGAACCATCCAGACCCTGTTCCACCTCTCCGTGGTGCCTCTAGTAACAGACTAACCTGTCTCGTCTAGCCAATCGAGCAGGGATCGAAGACGGAAGACAACCCGGTACTCAAAAGTGTCGTGCTGAAATCGGATGTGATGGACCGAAAGGCGCAAATATAACAGTGTTACACTGCAAACCACAACACAACGCAGAGACGTCCACTTAACGTCCTTTTAAGGAATGACGAATAGGAATTCTACAGTCTAATTCATAATTCTAGAATACTTTAGTCATCAGGAGAACGAAAGCAAGCAAACAAGCAAATATGTTTCCTAATTATGCAGCATATTCTTAAAACAGTTCACTCATCATCATCATCATGTGCCATACCGGTTGGCGTAGGCGATCATGTCCCTCCACAATCTTCTATTTACAGTGCATCGTATCAGTTCTGTTGTTGACTGTTTTCCATGCCATGACACCAAGCTATCCAGTATTTTCTCTCTTTGTCGCCCGCGATCTCTTTTTCCTTTTATTTTGCCAGTTGTAACCAAGTATTCCAACTTTCCTCTTCTCATGATGTGCCCGAAAAATGTTGATTGCTTCTCTCTGATGTTTTTTAAGAGCTCCCTTTTTGTGTTGGCGTCTTTGAGAACTTCCTCATTGGTCTTTTTAGCTGCCCAGGGAACTTTCAACATTCTTCTGAGAAATCCCATCTCTGTGGCCTCTAATCGTCTTTTCATTTGTTTGTCTACTGTACATGATTCGCTTCCATAGGTCAGAATTGGTTCTATACAGCACCGATGGACTCTCTTTCTCATTTATATTGACATATATTTGTTGCATAAGATATTTTTCATTTTCTGAAATTCTATTTTGGCCTGAGCTATTCTGCTTTTAATTTCTGTGGTGCATCTCCCATCTGATGATATTATTGTGCCCAAGTAAACAGTTCACTAGCGGTTCTCTAATATAATACTACGGATGGGGAGAGGGGCGCTAGGTAGTCTAGAGGCACGCTTTCGGCCTAAGAACAGGAAGGGTTTGGGTTCAAAGCCCACATGTCGCAGTGGTGCTTTAACTCTTTCAATACGGAATGTTTTTATCAATCCAGCGGTAGAGATTTCAGGACAAAATTGTTAATGCTTTTAAATGTCAATGTTCGTGTTTATATTTATCAAAGACTTAATATATTATATATGCATTTTTAGATAATTAAACAAGGAATTAAATTTCACCAAACCAAGATGATACAAGATCTAATAAAAGAGTATGGTTTGATGACAGTTTACACTAGTCAAATGGAGGGTGACGCACTGTGCGGCTAAACGTACATGACAGAAATCGGCATGGCGCATGGTGCGTCGAAACGTACAGAAAGAGTTATTTAAAAAATAAGAAAAATTAATGACTGGTTTCTTTATGACCTTACCCTCCATTGATCGCGAGGGTAGAGAGATCCGATGTCTAGCCCTTTCGTATAACGTCAACAAACAGGAGGTCCCTTGTACATTCAATGGAGCCGCGATAGCTCAGTGGTTAGTGAACTGGACTGCAAAGGACAAGGGGTAGGGTTCGATCCCAAACGACGGCTTCCGGGTTCACCCAGCCTTAAATGGGTACCGGATTTTTTTTCTGGGAAAGTGAAGCGGTACGGGCGTAATATCGACCACATTACCCCAAAAATCATGTGCTGAAGGTCTGTAAAATGTATGGTCACTAACACCATATTCATTATACGCCACTTGGCGTGACGGGGGTACTTTACTTTTACTTTACTTACGTGTGAATTCGCGCACGTTAAGGAACTATTGGTATTTAGAGTTGGTCATAAATATGGCAGCTGCCCGCGACAAAATTATCACCAAAAACCTACCCACACAATGGATCTCAGGTCGTGCTATGGAGTTCGTGCACATGGGCCATAATTCTTCTCGGGTTTTCACGAGGGTAATATCTGAGTGCCTATGGATTCGTCCGGTGTGGAGCGATGATGATGACCCTAACAATAAACAAATAAACAAGCAAACAAGCAAACAAACAAACAAACAATACTGTGTAAACTACAGGCATGAGAAGATGATCATATTTCTAACGACCAGACATTATTAACACCTAAGGTTTGTTACAGAGCATTGCGGAGCAATATGTAGTAAAATTTCGAATTCTGCTAATACAATTAAGACTATACGAAATAATTAAAGAACAAACAATATTTGTGTTCAGGTAAAATGTAATTATCATTTGTGTGTGTGTGTGTTCTCCAGTTTTCACCTATGACGAAATCCCTTAAGACTAGGAACTGAATGTTCCTTGTTAATCCATTTTTCCCTGGCAGCCGTGTGCACAGGAGTCCCTCACTGCACAGGCAGATAACTCCGTCTTCGGATGAACTCATATTATTTTCCGTCGATGAGTAGTTGATGTTTGGTTACCTCAGAGAGAAATCACAAATAAAATCCCAACTGGTGCAGCCGGGATTTGAACTCACATCCTCTCTGTCTCGAGGCAAGTCCCCAACGTGATTACAAAAAAAAGAGAAAGGTATCTTCTCTTCAGCTCAACACAACAGAGTCATTTATATTTTCTCACTTTATGCTTTTTTTTTATTGTGATATATTTATTATTATGTTGACGTTTCTAAGATCTTTACTTGGGGCTAATCTTATAAGTCATACTCTTCTAAAATATCATTTCATTGGTTGTTTAACCTTAATGTTGTTTATACAGTTTTCGAATAAAGACACTACATACCATCGTCATATGTTCATTTTTTTAATAATTGATTTTAATTTGTTTTGCATGGTCGCAGATGCGCGACGGGTTGGCTGCAAATAGTCGGCAAATTTTGTGGCGGTAAAGACAGCGTTCGTCCTTGACTTACTAAACTTATAAATAAACTCAAATAAACGGTAAGAGTAGCATATAAAACATTAAAATGTAGTTTTTATGAATTAAGAAAAGTAGTGAAAACGTTCTGAAAATGAAAAAAGAGAGGGGTAATTTCCAAAATTAGGAAGAAACAATCATTTTTTGGCTATGAATTGAGAAGGGAACAACTGAAAATATTGTGACAATTGGGAAAGTTCACGAGACGAAGAGAAAGAGGGAAGCAAAGAGAAAATATAAAATACACATTTAAAGAATGGTTTGACAGAAGGTCAACAACAGAAATGATAAATAACGGTAAAGTTCATAAATGGTGGAGAGACATGATCACCTTCGCCAGCAGGCATTGTACTTGATGATGATGAAGAGTCGTAATGAAGCGTTAAACTTCATAGAAATGATAAATAACTGTCGTGATCGAAAGTAGTGGAGGATCACCTACGCCAGCAGGCATGGTAGTAAAAAGTGAGTAAAGAGCTCCGTCACGCCAAGTGGCGTATTGGGAATATGGTGTTAGTGATCATAACTTTTACAGGCCACCAGCACATGATTTTTGGGGTAATGTGGTCGGTATTACGTCCGAGCAGGCATGGCACTTGATGATAATTAGGAGCCATAATGGAGTAGTCAACCTCACAGAAGTAAGTTACTATTTTCTATTTAAAACATCAATAGAAATCTTGCAGACAAGGACGCTTCACATCAGCAGAGCTGGAAGCTGCCAACTAGCGTTAGCCAATCTGTCGCCTGGATGGTGAACCAGAACAACGTTGTAAAGATGGTGGATCTAGGTCACGTTCTCTTGATCGCTGCAGAAAGTGCATTCGGGATCTGATTAATTTCGGTTCTCCATTGCACTTTTCTGCGTTAAAGTGAAAATGATGATCTACTTATTACATCTGCGCCGCTAAAGCGAAGTCGTACGCCGGCAACAGTCCGTTTTTGACAAATCAAGTGTTGTGAATGCGACCTTCCATCGTCTAGACTTGTTCTACGCTTTACGTCACATTGGTGATATTCATAACCGTTGTTGGAATTCCTTGACGCAAGTTATTTCCAAGTTACTCATTAATGTAAACTACTTCGTAAGCTACAGTTTAAACTCTTTAGAAAATTTGCACCGTGTTTTATTCGTCGTAGGACTGCTTTCACTAGAGTAATCAGAAATCTAAAGGGAGCGAAATTGTGTGTGCGACATTGGTGTGTGCTGCGTCATCGTAATGGCTCATCGTACATCCCTAGACCGGCCGTACTCTAATCTTACGGTCTGTAGTTTTATGTGCGACAAGGATAACCTGACGACTAACTGTGTGTCTATATGTTCGGAATTGGAATCAACAACGATGGCCTAACATATCAAGTGCTATACATTTTTTTTTAAAATACAAAAGATCACCATTTTGAAGAGAACGTGCACTCCCGGTATATGGTTGATAGGCGGCGGGAACAATTGAAGGCTATGCATGAAAAGTGTTTCTTGTTGCAGTTTCCTCATATCCAATGTCCGGCTTGTTGCAGGAGCTACTGAGTTAAGTGATCTGTGCACACCGTGAGTTGCGTGTCTCATCCGTTTTGATCATGTTTAGATTTTCCAATTGTTTGCTATGAATGATGATATCGTATGACAGGGAACAGTTGGCTGTGTTCACTTTCTGCGCGGTTTCGCCTTTTGTCTTTTAGCGTGTGCTGAGACTGCTACGATGGGGACTACAGTTACCTTTCTTTGTTTGGGAGATGAGATTAGGATGATTACGCTGGCAAGGGCGGTTGAGCAATTATGGATTTTAATTCGTTTGCAGTGATACCGGGGCCTTCCATAACCAAATAACCCAGACCCTAAACCATCTCTGGTGCCTCCAAAAACAGACTAACCTGTCTAATCTGGCCAAGCGAGTAGGAATAGGAGGGGGAAAACAACGAATCATAGGTGGAAGAGGTATGTTTTATAGCACTCAGAAAAAATGACAAACAAACAACAACAGAAAAAAACAAAGAACAATATATGGTGCAGTGCCAAGGAGTACGGGTTCGATCCTGCTTCGGACTATATATTGTTCTTTGTTTTGTTTTTTGTTTATTTGTCATTTTTTCTGACTGCGGAAAAACATACTTCTTCCTCCTATTATTCGCTGAATTATCGCCTCGGAAGTTTCCCTCTATAATGATATTCCTTTATTATTATTTGTCTCCAGAGGGAAAACTAGCCGGTACTGAAAAATAACATAGTGAAGTCGGATATATTGGGGCGAAATGCGCAAATATCACAGTTCTATAGGAAACTATAACACAACGTATTTACGCCCATTTAGCGCCCTTCTAAGGAAGGATGATGAAGAGGACATAAATTCCTTTAGTAGTCATCGGGTGAACGACAGGAATGAATAGAAATCATTGTTTCTCCTTGCTGTTGTTTCTTTCTTAAAGTCAAGTACTCATCGTTTTATTGTTAACTGCTAACAACATTCTTTGGCAGGACTTCCGGTCATTGTAGGCAACAGGAACCGTTGAGGTTGTGTCTGAAAAGTGTTCCTTGTTGCAGTTTCCTCATATTCCAAGTCCGTCTTGCTATAGGAGCTGCTGAGTTTTGCACTCTGTGCACACTGTGAGCTGTGGTTTTCATCCGGATTGAGTTTCGATATTCCGATTGCTTATAATGAATGATGACATGATCTGACGAAGGAAAGTTCAGCTGCGTGCACCTTCGGTGCCGCTTGGTCTTACGTCTTTTGGCGTGTGCTGTGACAGCTATGATGAGTACTGCAGCTATCTTTCTTTGTTTGAATCCTTCAATGATATGAGATGTTAATTCGGATGATTCCACTGACACGGGCGGCTGAGCAATTATGGATTTTAATTTGTTTGTAGTGATACCAGGTCTTGGACTAACCATAACTATAACATTATCTGGCAGAAACCTACACAGGAAACACGATTTGTGAAGTTCGTGTATTCTCACCGATTCAGATATTTTAAAAAAATTATTTAAACATTTTTGTTCTTTTTTTAAATGTGCATTCTAATTTCATTTCTTCTTTTTATTTCTAAAATGGTATCATAGCTACTTATTTCATTTTTGTATTCTTTTAATTTTGCCTTTGAAAATTATTATTGTTTTTATTAGATTGTAGCTTGCGTGCTTCCTGTACTGGAGAACGTACTGAAGAGTGCGGCTCTGAGAAGCTGTGAAGCTGTACGTTGTGCACTGAAGATGAAATGTTGACTAGGCTACACTCTATTTTTTTTCATTTATATCGTTTAATTCTTCCATTATTTCGTCTTCTCTTTAGTCAGGGAGCGACTAAGTAGTCAGAGGGGTTCAGTGGAGCAACAACACAATCCCCTCATTGTGTCCAGTCCTTGGCCGTCCACCGCAGATAGACTCAAGTCTGCCCCATATTTTTCGGGTTCTCTGCCTTGACGTTCTAGTTGGCGTGTAACTCGCAAGCGACCACATATGATGAATCTTGTCATATCTATCTATCTATCTATCTATCTATCTATCTATCTATCTATCTATCTATCTATCTATCTATCTATCTATCTATCTATCTATCTATCTATCTATCTATCTATCTATCTATCTATCTATCTATCTATCTATCTATCTATCTATCTATCTATCTGTCTTCCTATCTGTCTGTCTGCATGTCTGTCTAACCCATCCATTCATCCATCCATCCATTGACCTTTCGAGCCGTAGCCGGCCCATAGGGCGTAGACAAGATACTCCTTCTCTTATCTAAATTTTTATTCTGGAAGTTTTCAATCCTTGTTAAGATCTTGTATCAAATGTCGCCATTTGTCTCTGTTCTGTGCAAGCCGCTCTATCCCATTAAGGAAGCCGATTCCTGCTGCTTTTGCCTCTCTCATCATTGTTCTTCTCAGTGTCTCTCTGGGTCGGTCTCTTTTCCTCTTACCTGTTTTTTTCCAACATGAGGGATACTGCTATATGCTGTGATATAAATAGCTGATATAAATAGCTGATATAAATAGCAGATATAAATAACTGATATAAATAGCAGATATAAATAACTGATATAAATAGCTGATATAAATATCATATATAAATAGCTGATATAAATAGCAGATATAAATAGCATATATAAATAACTGATATAAATAGCATATATAAATAGCAGATATAAATAGCAGATATAAATAGCAGATATAAATAGCTGATATAAATAGCTGATATAAAAAGCAGAAATAAATAGCTGATATAAATAGCAGATATAAATAGCATATATAAACAGCTGATTTAAAAAGCAGATATAAATAATTGATATAAATAGCAGATATAAATAGCTGATATAAATAACAGATATAAATAGCTGATATACATAGCAGATATAAATAGCTGATATAAATAGCTTAAATAAATAGCAGATATAAATAGCTGATATATATAGCAGATATGAATAGCTGATATAAATAGCAGATATAAATAGCTGATATAAATAGCAGATATAAATAGCAGATATAAATAGCAGATATAAATAGCAGATATAAAAAGCAGATATAAATAGCTGATAAAAATTGCATATATAAATAGCAGATATAAATAGCTGATATAAATAGCAGATATAAATTGCAGATATAAATAGCTGATATAAAAAGATGATGTAAATAGCTTAAATAAATAGCATATATAAATAGCTGTTATAAATAGCAGATATAAATAACAGATATAAATAGCTGATATAAATAGCAGATATAAATAGCTGATATAAATAGCAGATATAAATAGCTGATATAAAATGCAGAAATAAATAGCAGATATAAATAGCAGATATAAATAGCAGATATAAATAACTGATATAAATAGCATATATAAATAGCTGATATAAATTGCAGATATAAATAACTGATATAAATAGCATATATAAATAGCAGATATAAATAGCTGATATAAATAGCAGGTATAAATAGCAGATATAAATAGCTGGTATAAATAGCAGATATAAATACCTGATATAAATCGCAGATATAAATAGCTGATATAAATAGCTGATATAAATAGCTGATATAAATAGCAGATATAAATAGCTGATATAAATAGCTGATAAGAAAGAAAACCAGTGGAGTGACGATCCAAGGACGTGCAGTCAAACATCACAGACCATAGTGAGTAAATATTTGATAAATGACAAGATAGAACTGAATACAGAAGCAAAGGGATATCAAACTGTTCAGTAACCAGAGTTGTGCGTTACAATGAAAAGCTCTTTTGCTGATTAATAACCTGACGGAATGAGTAAAGGAATCGAGAGAGAGGGATGAGGTAGATGAAAGAGGAGGATGTTTCGTAATAATGATGATGAGTGATAGTGGGAGTGAATGTGTGTAGATTTTGTGGCGTGCATAATCGATTGGGCGAAAATAAGTTGAAATGTCATGCATGTTGGTATTTGACATTTCTAGGTTGGTTAGAATCGCGTAGACACACGAGATGTAAACAGCAGAGGTAGAAGTGAGTGCGTGTGATGTAGGAAGACAGGGCCAAAGAAAGAAAAAAAAGAGAAGCAATGAGGAATATAAGATACAAGAGATGGGCTGATAGACGGATGGCCAGACAGATAAATGTGTGGGTAGCTGAAATGCAAGCCCTCATGTGAGAAACAACAGGTAAGAGGAAAAGAGGAAGACCCATGAGAGACACTGAGAAGAACATTGATGAATTGAGGCAAGAGCAGCAGGAATTGGCTCTCTTAATGAGATAGAGCTGCTTGCTCAGAACAGAGACAAATGGCGAGATTTGATAAAAGAACTTTAAAAGAATTGAAAACTGCTAGAATAAAAATTTAGATAAGAGAAGGAGTATCCGGGTCTACGCCCTATGGGCCGGCTACGGCTCGAAAGGTCAATAGATAGACAGACAGACAGACAGACAGACCGATATATAGACAGATAGATAGATAGACAGACAGACAGACAGACAGACAGACAGACAGACAGACAGACAGACAGACAGACAGACAGACAGACAGATAGATAGATAGATAGATAGATAGATAGATAGATAGATAGATAGATAGATAGATAGATAGATAGATAGATAGATAGATAGATAGGAGATAGATAGATAGATAGATAGATAGATAGATAGATAGATAGATAGATAGATAGATAGATAGATAGATAGATAGATAGATAGATAGATAGATAGATAGATAGATAGATAGATAGATAGATAGATAGATAGATAGATAGATAGATAGATAGATAGATAGATAGATAGATAGATAGATAGATAGATAGATAGATAGATAGATAGATAGATAGATAGATAGATAGATAGATAGATAGATAGATAGATAGATAGATAGATAGATAGATAGATAGATAGATAGATAGATAGATAGATAGATAGATAGATAGATAGATAGATAGATAGATAGATAGATAGATAGATAGATAGATAGATAGATAGATAGATAGATAGATAGATAGATAGATAGATAGATAGATAGATAGATAGATAGAACTGGTAGTACACAGCTATTTGTTTGTTGATATTTTATTATTTGTTTAAAGTAACGAACCCCATCGCGCCAAGTGGTATTAATGACCATTCTTTTTATAGACCATCGTCACATGATTTTTGGAGCAATGTGGTTGCTGTTACACCAGTGCCGCTCTACTTTCTCAGAAAAAATCTGGTACCCTTTTAAGGCTGGGTGAACCCAGAAGTAGTCGATCAGGATTGAATTCGCCCTCTTGTCTTTTGTATTCCAGTTGGCTTGACACTGAGCTATCGAGGCTCGCGTTATCTTAGTAGTCTTGTGAAATTTTCTTATTTTTGAAATATGTAAAAAAAAAAAATTTAAAAAAAGTAAAGTACCCCCGTCACCCCAAGTGGCGTATAGTGAATATGGTGTTAATGACTATACATTTTACAGACCTTCGAGACATGATTTTTTGGGTAATGTGGTCGGTATTACAGTGGACGAATTGGTTAAGGGAACCACATATTATTATATTGAGAAATGAATTAATATTTTAATCAATGATCTGTATGGATTAATACATGCCTGGGTGAATAGAAGATAAACCGCATATTCTAATAATAACGCCTTCATGTTAATGGTTTTATCAAATATTTATTAAACAACAAAACTACTTTTCGTATACTATCATAACATTTAGTAATTTCCTTGTCTGATCATAATCCATTCTATGAGGCTCAAATTAAGGACATAGCTCTTCTTTCGTAACTTCCTTACCATTATTCATATTCTATTTCGTTTTGATAACATATTGATAACAAGTTGGTAACATTGATAAAATATTTATAACATATTGATAACATACTGATAACATATTCAAACATTGATAACATATTAACATATTGGTAACTCACTGATAACATATTGACCAAAACCACTTTATTGTTCTCTATTTCTTGTGTGATTAATTAAATTCCTTTGATTTTCCTGTAACAGGCTTATCGAGTCCAACAAAAACATGAATTGCCATACCGTTTAGGTTAGAACGATCATGTCCTTCCACAATTTTCTATCCACAGTGCATCTTATCAATTGTGTTGTTGACCATTTTCCATGCCATGACGCTAGGCAATCTAATATTTTCTCTCTTTGTCGTCCGCGATCTCTCTTTCCTGTTTTTGCCAGTTGTAACCAAGTATTCCAACGTTCTACTTTTCATAATATGCCAGAGAAATGTCGATTATTTCTTTTTGATGTTTTTAGGAGCTCCCTTTTGGTGGTGGCCTCTTTAAGAAGGTCCTCATTGGTCTTTTTAGCTGTCCAGGGAACTTTCAACGTTTTTCTGTGAAATCCCATCTCTGTGGCCTCTATTTCTCTTTTCATTTGTTTGTTTATCGTCCACGATTCGTTACCATAGGTCAGTATTGGTTCTATATAGCATCAATGACCTCTTTTTCTCACTTATATTGAGATAGATTTGTTGCAGTAGACGTTTTTCATTTCTGAAATGCTATTTTATCCTGAGCTATTCAGTATTTTATTTCTGTGGTGCCTCTTAGAGAAAACATACTCGAGTAAACATTGTGTATTTGTAGCAGGGCTGCCCCTTTA
This sequence comes from Megaustenia siamemsis, assembly GCA_032433765.1. Lineage (NCBI taxonomy): Eukaryota > Metazoa > Mollusca > Gastropoda > Stylommatophora > Ariophantidae > Megaustenia > Megaustenia siamemsis. The sequence continues at coordinate 193,913,837 of JAVIAB010000092.1, forward strand.
GGTTTACTGTATCACGTGGTTATTCTTGCTCCTCAAAATTCATGTCAATCATTTTAAAATTTGGTCTTCAGTGTCATTGGTAGAACTCTTCAATTATATTAGCATTAGCCCAACAGATAAAGCTCATATTCTCCATTTTATTCTTGATCGGTGTCTCTCCGACCCTCAGATATCCCCAACAGTGAAGCTGTTATTTCCAGCAAGTCCGACCATTCATTGTTACAAGCCCCAGCATGATATGTAACTTCACACACATTTACCAGTTTTGCCACCTCTAGTCTATATCGCTGTTACTCTTTTTAACAAACACTTATAATAGAGTGACTTAAATATTAACTAGACGCAATTTACATTCTTCAATTAAATACTGTATGCCTTTCTATGGTTGCTCCCTTGTGAGAAACTAAGACAGCAGATCCCTTCTTCCCAGATTAGAGGATTCAGAAAATTGTATTTACTCTTGACAACACTATCCATTGTGGGTGATTCAAAGCATGGACCACGATCATTCTGACACAGCGACATTGATTGAAGGTTCAGTTTTGTGGCAGCCCCCTAGCTGTGTGTTAATTCCTTCACTGAACGTGTTGCATTAATGGCATAAATGGCAAGATCGATGTTAAGTGAATGAAGAAATATGAATTTGCTGCTTTCAGCTAAATGCTCTGACAGTTGCAAGGTTTGGTTATAACTGGTTTTGTCATTTTTGGATTTTTTTTCCTTTTTTTTTTTGGAGGGGGGGGGGGAGGATTACTTTGTTGACATGATATCTGCTTGTACTTACTGACTATGGGTATTTTGTTACCTACTGGATCTGTACTTCTAGAGCGTATGAGTAGGAAGCAATGTTTTTTTTTTATAGAGCCGACAATAGGATGAATAATTAAAGATGATTTGGAGAAGAGAGTTATAGTTATTGAGGGTAGAGAAATGAGGGGCAGAGAGATGGAGGGTGGAGAGATGGAGGGTGTAGAAATAGAGGGTGGAGAGATGGAGGGTGGAGAGATGGATGGTGTAGAAATAGAGGGTGGAGAGATGGAGGATGGAGAGATGGAGGGTGGAGAGATGGAGGGTGGAGAGATGGAGGGTGGAGAGATGGATGGTGTAGAAATAGAGGGTGGAGAGATGGAGGATGGAGAGATGGAGGGTGGAGAGATGGAGGGTGGAGAGATGGAGGGTGGAGAGATGGATGGTGTAGAAATAGAGGGTGGAGAGATGGAGGATGGAGAGATGGAGGGTGGAGAGATGGAGGGTGGAGAGATGGAGGGTGGAGAGATGGAGGATGGAGAGATGGAGGGTGGAGAGATGGAGGGTGGAGAGATGGAGGGTGGAGAGATGGAGGATGGAGAGATGGAGGGTGGAGAGATGGAGGGTGGAGAGATGGAGGGTGGAGAGATGGATGGTGTAGAAATAGAGGGTGGAGAGATGGAGGGTGGGGAGGTGGAGGGCAGAGGGTTTGGTGGTAAAGGGATTGACGAGTAGCAGATGAGATATACAGATGCCGGCAGTAAAAGAAAAAAAAACGATTTCGCATTTAATAATATTTTATCGACTCTACACTTTATGCCTTTCATTAAACATTACCCCTCACCACTTTTCCCCAACCACCCTTCCAACTTTTCTGGGTATCTTGAATTAAATACCAGTTATCTTTTTTGGACGATCTTTTCAGGTTTATCCTTGGGATACGTTTCTTTCTTTCTTCTTTTTTTTTTACTGAACTCAAAATAAAAAAATTAAAAATAATAAAGTACTAATAATAATAAGGGGGTTAAAATGGGAGCGAGAGTAGAAAAAATATTTAATAAACGGCAGGGGAAAGGAGAAACCTAAAGAGGGGCGAACATTGAATTAAATTGTCTCGAAGTTGAGTTCTGTGGACAAAGACTGGCTGAGAATGGTTGGGTGCTGTCTATAAAAGGCCTGTTTTCTGGTGCGTCCAAAAGATTATTTCGTCATTTGATGAGAGACAAGAAGCAATACAACAAGTCTAGACGGTGACTGTTGGTCTTCAGGTCCGAGTGTTGGTAATAACAGGAAATGGAAATGCGTTTCCCGGAGGCTTGGATTGTTAACGCTTGATTCGTGGTCTCGGAGAAGGAATTAAACAAGTTAATGATGCGAGTTAATTCCATCAAATTATAATTAGTTGATCTGAGCATCACATTATTTACTTTATTATATTAAGTTTGAAAATCACATTAATTTCTGCATTGTATTGAGTTACAATGATTTTCTTGTTGTGTTAGGCTTTATTTTGAGTCTTAGATTAGATTTCAATAGCGCATGAATTTTAGTACAATAATTTATAGTATTAATAAAGCTCGCGGGCTGAAAGGAAGACCCAAAATGTGTGCCGTTTTCAGCTTTGGGAGCAGGGACTGTTGTTTGCTGTCAACCGTTAACAGCTAGCATAGCTGAAAACGTCAACATTTTTAGGGGAATCTGCGATTTCCCTCTCAGTCCACAAACCTTAGTACAACAAAACGGACTTGACTGAAAAAAAGAGGAAATAAATGTCTCTTTAATTTGGTGAAGATGTTTAGGTTGATGAGTTCAAAGCAGAACAGGACAGTCAAAGAAACAATAGGACAAGCAAAGACAGAACAGGACAAGCAAAGAATGAACAGGACGATACAAATAAAGAACAGGATAATCAGAGACAAAATATGACAAGCAAAGACAGAACAGGACAATAGATAATAAACAGGACAATCAAAGATCAGAGATAGAACAGGACAATCAATGACAAAATAGGACAAGCAAAGACAGAATAGAACAAGCAAAGGCAGAATAGGACAAGCAGAGACAGAATAGGACAAGCAAGGACAGAACAGGACAAGCAAAGACAAAACAGGACAAGCAAAGACAGAACATGACAAATAAAGAGAGAATAGAACA